>JXTC01000670.1:0-24384 GCA_002914845.1 Trema orientale
AAGAGGATGCCTGCTATGTCACTGAGTTAGGAATTATATCAAGGAGGGGGCCCAAACATGTTTGAAAGGTTAATGTTTTCCAAGGCAATTAAGGGTACAAAGACTAAATGAGTTTCATGTGGAAAATGTTTATAAGCATGCATGGATTTCCATTTACTGGGCTATTGCTCATTTAGTTCTTGTGATGCAGATGATTAGGATGTCAGATGAGGTTGGCTGAGCTATTCCACTCCAATGCGGTTCATATGCCAGTTTTGAAGAAGAAAGACATCCCAAGAACTTATATGTGTTTTTGATACGTATATGTATATAGTTGACCCTGTGGGAGTTTTCAAAAGAAGTAAAATGATGTTTTGTATTGTACAGGTTGTAAATATTTCTATAATGTAAAAAGGGGATGTATCACGAAAGTGTTTTCAGAACTAAATAGAAAGTTTAAATTTTCCTCTACTTTCCGTTTTTACGAGGTTAACGAGTGCCTTACAGAAACATATTGAGAATTAGTTATATTTTGAAGCAAAATTTAAAATAATAATTATGTAGCATTACAATCACATTTATATCATCTGAAAAATCATAGAGGCACGTTAACTATACCAAAAGCAAAGTTTACACAGAAAAACACAAGAAAGCCCAAGATCGAGGTAGGTAATGTCACACCTGCAATGTAAGAAATTACATGTACATGTGAATATGTGAAATCTGTTGATTATATATGCATATGTATCTGTTATTCTGCTTTACATGAGACATGAATACGTAGTGTATTTATATTACCTGATAAGTATTGGTGAATAGAATGTGGTGGGCCAGCGACCAAATATGTGATATAGCTCCTTTGGAGACACTCTAGTTCCTTCGGGAATACTATGGTCCCCTTGAGGACACTCTGGTCCTTATGGAGACACTATGGTTCCTTCGGGGGAATTATGGTTCTTTCGAGAACACTCTAATAGCAATATAGGGTGGACATTTGATGTATACAGAGGGGATTTTCTGGGACTCGAGACCTCCATATGACTGCTCGTGCTCTGTTATATCTTTTCTGAGTGGCTCATTATACGATTTAAGGTCATATCAAGCAATATAATATACATAGGGATCCCAACTATGTGTTTACCTATTCTCTGTTATATGCGCTCTGCATCTGTATTCGTTACTATTGGTTTTTAAAATCAAATTTACAGCAGAAGATTGGCCTAGGAATATTCAAAAATTTTATCAAAACTAATGATCATATGAGTGCATAGTATTAATTCATAGAAAACATAAAACATACAAAGAGAATAGATCTAATACCTCTTGTAGCCTATCAACGGATCCTAGTTTTTTTGTCTTCTAAACTACGATTTTCCAATCCAAGCCTCAAGCACAATTAGATGAACATGTGGGCGTTGCGTACAGTTTCTCAAAGTCACACTTTTATGCACTTGCAATATTCTCAACACATGAAATAGCAAGAGTTTTTTCTGCAGAGAAGGGAAAGACTCTCTTCTTTTTCTCTCTAGTTTATAGAGGCTCTGTAAAAAATAATTCGTAGTGCCTATTATTTTCTACTAGGTTTCCTTTATATATAGATATCTATTTATTAAAGTATTTAATAAATATATACTTGAAACGTGGAATACGTATTAAAAAAAAAATGAAAACGTGATTTCATTTTTTTTAAAACAAATGTAATGTTATATATATAACTAATTAATCTAATTAATTAATATATATATATAAACTAGCAGATAACTTAAATGGCTCACTCCTTCAAGGAAGAATGTTCACTTTTAGTCAGTTTCTCAATTTCTGTTTTATCTAATTATCAAATAATTAGATAATTTAAATTCAGAATTTAAACAAATTAGGAAACTTATCTCTCCATAAATTTAAATTAATTAATTCAAAATTAATTAACTAACTAATTAATAATAATTATTAATTACAAGTAGATAAACTATTTATCTGGACGAAGTGTGTAGTAACAGAAAAGATGTAATATCTAGTACAGTGTTTGTTAGAGGTGGAATTAGGGACATATGGACCTGTAATTCAAGCTCTAATAAATTATGACAATTAATTAAACTCTTTAATTTATTAATTCCATTATTACTCCATTAAAAATATGAAATTGCACTCTTAAAGTTAAAGAATTAATTTACTCAGAAAACAGTGAGCAGTCCATTGATTTAATCATTACATGTAGTTCAATCTTCTATAGACATTTCATAATCGGAGCTAGGTTATGTTTTATTTATCTCTTCGACTAAATCTTTATCCTTGTGTACCGTTGATTATCCAATCAACAATTAATTTATAAATATATTATAAATTGAGTACTCAAATTGTTCAAGTCCTAAATCAATACATAAAGGAATCATCTTTCTAGCATCATAATGGAAAGAATAGATTCTATATATGTAAGCTACATTCCCAATTATTCATCTCATCATACTTCTAAGATACAAGTATTTCGGTCTGTTTAGGAAACAAAACTTTAACAAGTATGTTAAAGAATATAATATTATAAATAGGAGTCTATAACTACTCCGGATTAAGATTGATCTACATATGATCATCTAGCGATATTATTCGAATTCTCAATAGATAACGAAATTTATACGAGATTCAAATAATGTCTAGTCTAGTTCTATATTATCAAATTATATAAAGTATCTCCATTGTGATATCAACACATCAATAGTCCAGATAAGACTATTACATTCTCAATGTTAATGGATCGTACTAATAATATTTAATTAAAGATCCCAAACTTTAATTAATTATTATGGACTATATTTAATTTATTATCCATAAATTTAATCCTCATGCATATAACACTTAAATACTAAATTCATGGTCATATAAATAAACTAGGGATTTTCTGATATTTAAAGACATACAAATTATGCACAAATTCAAACATAAAAATGTCATTTTATTAATTCATCAAATATCCAAAATACACATGCTTTTAGGGCATAAACTCTAACAGTTACTTACTGAGTTTCATACTCACGTATATTCTTACATTACAGATAATACTGTCGATGTATATATTTGGAGGAGAAGTGCCGACTTTCTGACCACGACAGTCTATATAAGCATTTTGACCTGTGGTTTTCATGTTGAGGGTTTTGCACCAATTTTCGAGCATGTATATATTATGTATGACTGTATGATAGGCCCACTATATATGTATAATTATATATATATGTTTTATACTATATACATAATTATAAGTAGAGTTTTTCTTATATTTTTAGAAAGTTGAAAATAAAAAGTTTTAATTACCCACTATTTTATTAGTTCTAATTTCAGTAGCATCTCGTAATGTAAATAAACAATTTTTATACATACGTTTGTGAAATTGGGGTATGTTACAGTCTTAGTATTAGCTATTGAGTGAGTGAAATTATATAGCCTAAAAAATTCAGAGGATTTGGGATCTAAACTTGTTTTCATTTGAATCGGCAGAGATTAGGTGAAAGGAAGAAAAATACATCCCCTAGCTAGCAGCTGTCATGAAAAAGTGATTTAAAGTATTTAATATTATTTACACTTCATTGAGTTTACTACCGAAGCTACAGAAAACGTTGTGTCAATTTTGAGTCAGAGATCAAACCATTAGAAAATCTTAGGAAAAAAAGAGACAATATAAAAATTACCGAGGAAAAAAAATTGCTACATATCACAAGTGCTTAGTGCCAAAAAGTGACATATTGTTGTAACTTTCATTTATGTATTTCTATATTTTTAAAGCGCAGTTTAAAAAGAAACGGACAAAGACGGTGTCTTAAATTAGTCTTGCAGACTTGAAGTAACTAAAACGTGGTTGACTGAACTGGCTGCTTTTCCCAAATGTGGTCTACTTCCGTTTGAATGTTGAGAAAGCCATCGTTTCTACGTCATCTCTTTCAAAAAATAAATAAATAAACAAAAATAAAAATTAAAAATTAAAAGCATTGTCTTCCATGTTGAAAGTCACACTGCTAATTTGGTCTTTTGGCGGCTATAATATAAAGCCAAAATCTCATAAAGCCACCATTAAGGTTATGTTTGGTACACCGTATAAGGACTCTGTATTATATTAATTAAATATAATACTGTATTTAGTTGTGCCTTTGTATTGTATTATTTAATACGACATCAAAATTTAATACAATACGGAGAGTATTATTTAATACAGAATAAAAGGTCTGTACTACACTGTATTATATAATTTCAACTTTAACATATTATTGTACAATACTCACTCTCTTCACTTTTTCTGTTCATAATTTCTCTCTCATCACTTTCTCTCTCACATCACTATATCCTTTTCAAAAGAGGTATTTTTCTAAATAATTTTTTTAAAGTGGTATTTTTCTAAATTTATATCTAAAAAGTGGTTTTTTCGTTAATAAATTTTTTATTTTTTAAAAGTGGTAATTTTATAAGTGGTATTTTTCTAAATATTTTTCAAAAATGGTATTTTTCTAAGTAAATTTTTAAAAATAGTATTTTTCAAAATTAACTTTTTAGTACAACATCTTAATACAAGTGCAAAACCAAACATAGTATTGTAATAGAATAATACAATATAATACAATCCAATACAATACATCACAATACAATACAATACAATACGGCGCACCAAACATGGCCTAAGTGCTTTTTTCTTTGCTTTTTCATTACGTACGAGTCAATCTTCATAATTGGTCTGGCACTATAGTTTTATTCTCCACTACGAAATCTGAAGTTAATAATAGAATAGAAGTTTCACCTATGTAGATTTACATCTAGGTTACTATCACTTGAGTTTCGGAACTATATTTTCAGTTAAGGCCATGTTTGGTGCACTGTATTATATTGTATTGTGATGTATTGTATTGAGTTGTATTGTACTGTATTATCCTATCCAGTACTATGTTTGGTTTTGCATTTGTATTAAGATGTTATATTAAAAAGAAAATTTTAAAAAATACCATTTTTAAATATTTACTTAGAAAAATACCATTTTCAAAAAATATTTAGGAAAATACCACTTGTAAAATTACCACTTTTTAAAAATTTATTTACGAAAAACCACTTTTTAAATATAAATTTAGAAAAATACCACTATTAAAAATTTATTTTGAAAAATACCACTTTTGAAAGGGATAACGTGATGTGAGAGAGAAAGTGATGAGAAAGAAATTAAGAACAGAAAAAGTAAAGAGAGTGGGTATTATACATTACTACGTTAAAATTAAAATTATGTAATATAATGTAATACAAACATTTTATTCTGTATTTGATATTACTCTCCGTATTGTATTAAATTTTGATATCATATTAAATAATACAATACAAAAGCACTACCAAATGTGGTATTATATTTAATTAATACAATACAGAGTTCTTATATAGTGTACCAAACATGACCTAATATTCTAAAATAAGAGTATATACTATCGTTAATTTAGTGTGGAGATTGGTTAGTGGCGCTTCTTACTGTAGCACCCATCTCTAAATTTTGGGTATTCCCAGCAAATTTTTTTTTTGGGAAAATGACATGGGCTACGATTTTTTAACAAAATATTCCAAAAATATGACCCAACCCAATATACTTTATTTTGTACGACTTTTCTCTAAAATTGGACAGTTTTTGAGCTTCATCTTCCTTTCTCATTTTGCACGATTTCATCGCTCACTTTTGAGTGAAATAAGGATTTAGTGGGTGATTTCTAGATTTTCGTTTTCATTTTTCTAAATCATTTCGCCTTTTTAGCTTTTAAGTCCTTTTCTTTTTCTTTTTTACTGATTCGTGATTTTCTTCTTCTTCTTCTTCTTCCTCTTCTTTATGGCATCTATCGCGATTCTTCTTTTTAGTTTCAGCTATGGTCGCAACTTGGCACAATCGGTATCTCTAGTTTCCTAATTGAAGGAGGTTTCGTGATCGAAGGGAAACGTAGCTCCTCCAAAGTCACTGCAATCTATTTGAGAAAAAGGCGAAGTTTCTGAATCAAAATTGCCCCAAGTTGGAGATAAGAAGAAGGAACCCACTTCGAAGGACCCTGGAAATTCTATTAAAAGTCGTCGAGTTGAAGCTCGAGCTAATAGGCAAAAATCGATGTTCTGTAGTTTGCGAGGTAAGATATTACAGAAGGAAATATTTTGGTTTCTAGCATTCTGTAAAAAAGAAACCACAATAGTTTCCAGAAAACTTTCGTGGTTTCCTCTGATTTACTTAGCTATAGAGCATTCTGCAAAATAGAAACCACAATGGTTTCCAGGAAACCTTGTGATTTACTTAGCTACTGAGCATTCTGCTAAAGGAAACCACAATGATTTCCGTACTTTCATGTGATTTACTTAGGTACATGGCATTTTGCAAAAATAAAATCATGATAGTTTCCAGGAAACCTTCGTGTTTCCTTTGATTTATTTAACTATAGGGCTTTCTACAAAAAAAGAAACCACAATAGTTTCCAAGAAATATTCGTGGTTTCTTGTGATTTACTTACTTATAAGACATTCCACTAAAGGAAATCAAACTGGTTTCTAGGAAACTTTTGTGGTTTCCTGTGATTTACTTACGTACAAGACATTCCGCTAATAGGAAACCAAATTAGTTTCCAAGAAACCTTTGTGATTTCATGTATAAAAAAAAGAGGCTTATTTACTAAAATACCACTGTATTTTCTAGCTCCCAAACTATTTAAAAAAATACCCTAAAAAAGTCATACAGAATTTTTATTATTTTTAAAAGATCGTAAATTTGGCAATATTTTTTGAAAAATAGGTATAAGTGTCCAAAACCTTTTTTTTTTGGATTATATACTATTAAAAAAGCTGACTAGCTATCTGATTATTTTTTGGCTCAAAACTTAGTATATGACCAAGCTCAAAAGTTTATAACTAAATATCTAGCTTAATGATAAAAATAGAAATACAATATATTCCACAACTGAAGCTTTAAAAGAAATAGACATTTAGCTATAACTTTTAAAACATGAACATTTATCTTATAGAAGTTTCACTAATGGAATAGCTTGGTTAAAAAAATAAAACGAAATAAAAAAGTAAAAAAAATAAAACTTGTCAACAACTGCAGCATAAGAGTAAAATTACATGACCTCCACAGTACGGCTTCTTAAAAAAATCAAGGCTCACACTACAAAAATTTGAAAAATTCCCTTATAGGTTAAATTTTTTGAAAAATCTCGGATTGATTTAGAATAATACTATTTTATAAAATTTCATTTAGACAAATATAATTTTTCAAAAAATATTTCGAAAAATACCTCATTTTCCTTAAAAATATATTTTTTTTTCCAAATATACTCGAGGTAACCAGTAGGTTTTCTTTGGGTAACCAATCAAGTCACTTAAGGTAAAGGTAAATAGTTTTATTACTTTAAGTAACTTGATCGGTATCTCAAGTATCTCATCAATTGGCAAAAAGTTTCATATTTATAAATATTTGTATACTAACATTTTTCAAATTAGATATGGAACTTTTTAAAAAAAATTTAAAATCCAGAATTTTTCAATATTTTTTGAAATTTTACCATATAGATTCAAATTTTCTCTACACGACATTATATATCGTAAAATAATCTTTGTTTTTTTTAACCTTATTTGAATAAATAGCCAACTTGTTTTAACCTATTTAATAAATGCCAATTTTTGTTATCATTTTTGCAAAATGACTATTCTTAACTAGATCAATTTTTGTATATCAAAATTATTAGTAAATTAGTATGTATTAGTATATTTATATCAATAATTAAATTTTTATTTATTACTGATATTGTGATCTAATGCTAATATTTTGCTTTGTGCTTGTTAAAATAAATTAATTGCATTTGTTACTTATGTTATTTTCAATGTTGTGTAGGTCAAAAAGGTGAAAATGTCCAAAATGTACATTATTGGAACAAAAAAGAGACCCAAAAAAATCAATTAAAATCAACAAATTAAAAAGAAATTAATTATGCGGTAGAAACCCAAGCGTGCAGAGGAGAAAATGTCGACCATTCGCCATAAGAACCACTGGATCAGAGCCTGATCCTTCTAGACGGTGCCCGTACGACATGGGCTGTCACGACCGAAAATCCAAAGCCGTGACTTTTAGTAATTTTATGTGAAAATGTAACAAAATATTAATTTTACTAAATTTAGAAGAAATCAAGTATTGCATAATTTCACTTTAATCCTCAAATTTCTATAAAATTCCATAATCATTAAAACTTTTATTAGTTTTAATTAATTGATAAAAATACTATTCAAAGTTTAAGAATATTTCTACCTATCTCATTTGAAATCACGTTGAGAAATCATAAACTTTGGTAAATTGAATTCAACTGAAATCTTTAGTTCATAGTCTGAAACATGTTACATAAAATCACTTGCAATCCCAAGTTCTCAGTTTAACATTAAAATCATCCTCATACATTCACTTAGTAAGTTTACTAACATTGTCTAAATAATTGAACAACGAATGAAATAATAAGAGAGTACGAACACCCACCGGAGATTAAAAACAGAACGATATACACAAGCTGCACAGCTTGTCTATTCCTCAAGACGACTACCTCAAATGGTCAAATACCTGAAAGTGGGAGAAGTAGGGGGGGTGAGCATTCACATGCTCAGTAGAAATTCAATTACCTTTTTGAGTGGATGCATTTTTATCAAATCTGTATGGTTAATACCTTTTCCAAAATTCATTTATAAACCCAGTTTATAAAATAATTGGTATCCAGAATAATCACATATTCAAAACCAAAACCAAATCCATATAATTGTACATATCATAAATCAAACAATCCCATGTGCTCATATCCTCTCATCACGAACCAGAGTAACTCTTACTATATGTACTGAGTACTCTCTGCTTGAAACCTAATCCCAGAAAACCAGAGGAACACCCATGTGTCTATGCCTATCGAACCGAAGGGGCAACTAAATGCCTACACCTACCGAATGGGGGAATCAGAAACCCCGCGCGGGTTTACGGGCTCTCACCGAGGGCGGGCCACTGAACACCGCGATTCCTAAGATGGACCTCATGTATGATCCTGTGGTATGTACAACATGTAACAATTCACAATAACCATGCATCCATGATTCAAGTCATGCTTTAAAATTCTACTTGGCATTATACTGGGATTTACTGTAACATGGGTAGCACACTGCTATTTTACCCCATAATCACATTATAAAAATATGTATAATAATCCACACAGTCCAATCCCAGTATAACCCAAAAATTTATAGCTATTAATTAAACCATCGTGAAATCACGATTTTTTGTAAATAAGTTTTAATGCAACTATAAATCAAAACAGATATAAAATAAGGTAATTGAACTCCTACCTCGATACGGCAATAATACCGTGCCAATGACACTCGAAGAAACTCCCGTTGGTCACTTAAGTGTTCGAATGACAGTTCCCTGATCCCGGTAAGTCCACTTGAAAAAGTAACTTTTCCATCGGTGCCTCAAATAGAGAAACGGAGGTTATCACTGAATTCAGAGCACCCAAAAATGCTAGATTAGACATATACCTTGTCAAAAACAAGTTCCGGTGCGAGACCGGTCTGTAGCACGCAAAACGATGCAATTTGTGCTACAAAATTCTAATTTTTGTGCTACTACGAAACATTGTCATATTTTATACCAAAATTCATGTCTCGACCTCACTGAGTCCAAATTTGAAGTCAGAACTCAGTTTCGAGGTCCCGTATATTAGCTACGTTCAAAAATCCGAGAATTACATAAATACCACCTTTCTAAAGAATTTAGTAAAATATCATTTTTGCTGATTATTAGCGAAAATCTCACTTTTCTGAAATAGTTTGAAAATATCATTACCACAAAATTATTTTAGAAAATATCGCTTTCAAAAATAATTTGAAAAACTATCAACTTCACTTATTATTTGTTAAAATGTCATTTTTGCAATAATATTTCGGAAAAGAACAGTTTTCTACTACCAGCCCAAGGCCCAAATCTGAATGGTAACAGATTCTAGTCCAAAACTATTTAGTTTTGCAAAAATACCAGTTTTCATTATAAATTAGAAAAATACCACATTTTTCTTTTTAAAAATTACCGTACTATCGCATACCCATTTTACTTCTACCAATAGTAATTATTCATAATTTTTAACCCTCTTTCACCACATATATTTATCTCAGGTAAAATAATTACCTAACCAAAAAGTTATGAAAATATCACTTTTTACATAGTTGGTAAAAACGGTAAAAGTGGTAAAAACTTACCGGAAATGAATTTCGACGTGCAACCACTTGGAGGTGGTCGGCGATGATAAAAGAAGACCACACACACCAGAGGTGTCGAAACCGGGGTCGGACGGAGCGCTGGTGGCCGGAAAACCTCGCTGGAGGCGGAATCTTCGCGGGGCCGCTACGGCTTCGTCCGACATCGAAACGAGGCGAGACTTGCGGCGTTGGATTCATCTTCGAAAGAGCTTCGACGCGGGCTAGCGCGTCGGCTGAGGCAGGCGGCGGCAGATCTGGCATTTTCTCTCCTTTTCTCTCTTCCTCAAGCCTCTCTTTGGAGAATTTGACAGTTTTCAGGGGTTTTTAAAACAAATTTCAGGTACTATTGCAAAGAAATAAAAATTCCAGATATTTTCATTATTTTATTCCGAAAATTGCTTAATTACAAGTTTGCCATTCAACACAAAAGTCTAAAATGCCCTTATAAGTTTTCAGATTTTACAGGGGCCGATAAGGCGCATCTATAAGAGTCTTGTCAACCACCCGACGTTCTGAGGGATTCAGTGTTTCGCGGCTTGTGCCTTACCTATGCAACCGATCTTTCTCCCGTTTTCCACATGCCACTTGTCCTTCTCAATTATCTCAGCCACTCGGTTCGCGACAGTGTAGCCCACTCACATAACCCATTTTGATCCAGTGTTTAACGCTCAGTTCTTTGCCTGTTCAACTGTCTCCGTTGTAACCCAATGTATTGACTACTCTAAATTAAGCTCTAGTTATTCAATCATCGACATATGGTGGCCAGGGTCAAAACCCTAATTCTCCAACAACCTACCATCCTACATGTGATCTTGCTCTCAAGCTCTCTTCAGCAAATTCAAGTCATCCATTGAGTGATCCAATAGCGAGAAATCAATCAATCCTTTCTTTATCTACTAGTTGCTCTTATAGGAGAAGGAGCCTCCATTTTTAAGTAGCCACAAAAATCCATTTTAAAAGAACCACAAAGAACTGCATTTTTGTAGGGAAAAAAATACATAAAAAAAGTTGGATAATAATTATTAATACTCCAGATTTTATATTTAGCTTTGATTTTACTCTAGAGGCAAGTTTCAATAGTAGAATTTTTGAAAGCCATTTGAGAGAACTATTTTTGGGTACCAATTTAGGAGGACAATTATAAATTTAAGAGGAAGAACACAACAACTTTTAGGAGGACATCTAAAGCTCATCCAAAAGTGAAAACCAACAATAAAAGTTAGTGAAAATAATTGCTAGTGCACAATATCGCAAACAAGTAATATAATGGTAAGTATGAGTAACGTTCCCACGAGAACTATGTTTACTAACTACCAAATTAATCTAATCCTAATTTTATTTGAAGACAAACAGAAAGAAAAATAATGTAAAAGTAAATCAAGTAACTAATTGAGAAGAAAAACAAAAGAAAATAGTTAAGATGAAAAATCAACAAGCTAAAGACTTAGTATTTCAGATTTCACCAAAATTAAATCTCATAGTTAATTACATCAAGTTATTATTCCATATGTCAATGAATTTCTCTAATTTAATCATTAATTTTTCTCAAACATTAATAATTTTAATTTGACAAGTATAGTTTCTACGTCTCAATGAAATTCTAAACTAGCCAAATTTTATTAAGAACATGAAATTCATAAACTACTATACAAATTCAATAGATATCTCTATCTTATGTCTATTTATGGTATTTCAATTAGGGCTAACTCAATTATCACACGTTAGTTTCAAACTAAATTTCAAATCATGCAATTGTTGATAAGGCAACCATAAGCATTAAGAAGAAATTGAAATACTCGACGTATATTAACATAAATCATCAATTTAATTAAATTAAGAAAATTTAAATATTGATAATCCAGCTACATTGATTAGTGTGTTGACGGAGGTTTTGTCAACGATTAATTTTATGAATTCGAGATGTGGCTTGTGTGTGAAACGAATTAAAAAATAAAGTAAAGTAAAGAGACGTGAATTTTGTAGTGGTTTAGCCCCAAAAAAGATGAGCCTACGTCCACTGTTCTTCACTATTTTCTAGATAATTACAAGAGTTTCTCTAAGTCTCAAGGTGAGAACAAAGAGAGAATTACAGAGAGTGAGTGTATAGTGAAGTGATTGTGAGATGAAAAATTATGAGATTGAGCCCCCTTTATATAGGTGAGGGTGGCTTTAGGTTTCCCAATTCTGTGAATAGGGAAACTACATAATAAAATACAATATAATATTGAGATTGGGTGACTATACAATAATGGGTAATCATCTCCTCTTCAATTACCTAGTTACCTTTTTTGATATTAGGCAAGTCAACTATTTTTGGTGGTCAAAAAACCACACAACAATAACCTCCCAGCTTTTAATGCGTCCTTAACGTGTTGAAAGCTTTCTTCAATAAAATAGTTGACCCTATGTCATTGTGATCAATAGTTCCTGCTCACGTCTTCAACTGAACTTCTTGTAAGTTCTCTCAATTCTTCTTTGTCGATGTCGACAATTGAGTTAGTAGGTGTAAAAAAGTGATCAAATAGTGCTAGCATACTCTTGTTAAAATCTCTTTTTCATAGATAGATGAGTTAACCTTTTGTGAGTTTAATAAGGATCGAACTCTTAGTAAGTTGAAAAACGTCGCTTCTCCAATAACAAAAGCAAAAGTGAAGTATACGACTGAGCGATCTCATTGATCTTCCATGGAAACTTATGGAGAAGTAGGAAACACTTAAGAACCATATAGTTATCGATGTGACTGTTTACTAGTAGAGCATTGAAGAGGCTACAAAGTCTTTTAAAGAAGATCTTTTCTCAACCATAAATTTGAGACAATGCTTGCATTGTAGAAGTACGCTTCATATTCTGAAAGCCTCAATCTAGACATGATACTTTTATGTTGAATGAAGGTAGTCAATGAAGTCGCCAAGAAACAAAACAAGGTATGCTACCTTACAGACATGGTTGATGACACCTACATCGTTGAAGAATAGCTCCCAGTAGCTGAATTAGTGAATGACAAGAACTCCTTTTATGCTTCTTAGCAGTTTTAAAGGGTACTATATTTCGAATTTTCCTGCAAAATGTTAGAAAATCCAAAAAATATTGAAAGTAAACAAAGATATAAAAAATACCTGACCTTTGGGTCATGTGCTTTTAGTTGAGCTCGCATTTTCTTAAGATACTTTGCTTCACAAAATAAGAATCGAGTTGTTTTCTCCATAGGATAGATCCTTAGCTCGTTATTCTACTGGATGTGAATCATAGGAATCGTTAAGCCACCTCGTATATTAACTTGAGGTTCTATGTCTAAAAATCTTTCGTAAGGTATAAACCTATAGGAACTATTAGGTCATTCTGAAGATAGAATTCCATGTCATGTCGATAACTTAGAAAGAAGTTAGATCGATCTTTACGCTCTTGCGATTCGAATCCTCTCAATTTAATAAAAAGTTTAAGTAGGATAGGTTAGGTCACCTCGAAAAAATAACGAACATGAGTGATGCAAACTCAATATTTACTTTTTAGAAGTTCCATGTCAAATAAGATTTTAGCGTCGTATCATATCGAACTATGAACATTATGTTTAGTTACTTCAAAGTTCGTAGAGGGACGTCGTGTAGTATGACATGCTAAGGCATGAAGGGAGGAGGAAAACCCTAAAGTCTTTGAATTCTAAAAATTGAGTTTGAAAAATTCAACTCCTCTAAATGGTCGTTATGTTAGACCCTTAGGAAACAAACAAGAGATTTTTAGTCTAATCCTACTGCCCCCCGAGTTTTATGGTATTGTAATAACTGCCATAAAACTGTAAGTAAATAACGCGTAAGAATGAAGATAGATCACATGAAGAAAATGCATTAAGTTTTAGTGATAGAGTCATCGAAGTATATGAAGATACCCCATGAGCTAGTAGTCGCATAATAGTCGATATGAGATGAAGAGACTTGAGAAGAATTACTGATAGTAGCGATAAAAATTCATATAGTATGGAGAGCTCATACTTAGGGAGCTCGAATATGGTAGAGCTCGAATATAATGGAGCTTGAATATAGAGAGCTCAATGATCGAGTGGAGATGTTGTCAAGGTTTTTGAAATTGAGTGACAATTTCGTCTAGGTCGAAGATAATGAAGAACTCGAATATAGTGGAGAGCTTGCGTAATAGAAAGCTCAATGATCTAGTGGAGATCTTGCAGGTCTGAGGAACCGAGTGAAGATCTTGTCGAGATCAAAGATAGTAAGGAGCTCAAATATAATGAAGAGCTCTTGTAATGGGGAGCTCGAATATGATGGGAGCTCGAATATGGAGGGAGAGCTCACATAATGAGGAGCTCGTATATAATAGGAAGCTTGAATATGAAGAGCTCAAAGATCGAATAGAGATCTTATCGAGGTATGATCAACTGAATGAAAATCTCGTTGAAGTCACATAGTTGCATTCATTCAATCTCATGAAGATATGTCTCGACCATGAGGTGCGTATATTCTCAACCTAGAGAGGCATCCCTCAACCATAGGCATGAGTCGACTAGCAAATTTTTCTCACTTACACCAGCACATCGATGGTGATTATCAACTTTAGTAACCCCACATCTTCCGTTAAGATCTGCTTGGCTATTTTTCCTACAAGGTAGTACCTAAATACGATATACAGTAAACATTGAGAAGAGACGTTGTACTTCTTGCAGATAGGCCAGCATCTTCCCTCATCTTGCTTGGTAATCACCAATTACTTGGCAAACAACTAATTGGAAATTACTAAACACCTCGATTATCTCTAATTTCATCTCTTGTGCGAGCTTAAGTCCAACAATCAGTGCATCGTAATCTACTTCATTACTCGATGTTGGAAATCCAAAGCGAAGTACGCAATGAATATTATGCCCCTCTGGACCAATCAACATCAAGCCCGCACCAGCTCTATTTTCATTTGATGATCTATCCACATAAAGCTTCCACATCTTCGACGAATCCAAAATACATTTTTTGATCACTTCTATAGGAAGATTGACATCATAAGTGAACTATACGATGAAATCTATGAGAGCTTGGCCTTTGATCGCAATGCGTAGTCAGAAATTGATGTCGAATTGACTCAACTCAACAGCCCACTTAAGTAATCGACCTGGCGCTTCGGACTTCTGAAGTTCATAGTATACAGGTCGCTGTATATTTTCTTCTTCTCGAATCAATGCAGCACTTGTCGCATATTTTGAAACTGCGAGATATAAGAACAACTTCTCCCTATGTTTCGGCTTTGATAAAAATGGAGGAAATCCCAAGCGTTTCTTTAGATCTTGGAACGCCTACCCGCATTTCTCAGTCCACTCAAATTTCTTTGATCCCTTCAGCACTTTGAAAAATGGTCAATAGTTATCAGTCAATCTAGATACAAATCGACTTAATGCGGCTACCCTTCCCGCTAGACTCTGCACGTCTTTCGGCTTGCGAGGAGATTGCATGTTGATTAGTGCTTGAATCTTCTCAATGCCTCGTTGATTAACTATACACCCGAGAAACTTCCCTGATCTTACTCCAAACGCACACTTCTAGTCATTTAATTTCATTTGGTACTTTCTAAGTATCTTGAACAGATGTACGACATGATATATAGCTTCTTTTGACTTTACCAATATGTCATTTGCACAAACTTCCATTGTCTTGCCAATTTACTTCGCAGACCTCATATTAAGAAGACGTTGGTAAGTTGCTCCTGAGTTGATAAGTCTGAACGATATCTTCCTATAACAATACAACTCTCGTAATATACGTCCATGAAGCTCAGCAATTCTTGTCTTGACATTGTATCTACAAGCTTATCGATTCTTGGGAGTGAGAAACTATCCTTTGGGCATGCTTTATTAAGATTTGTAAAGTCTATACATGTTCTCCACTTCCTGTTAGGCTTTTTCACCAAAACTGGGTTTGCGAGCCAGTTTAGATAGAAAAATTCTCTAATAAAGCCGATCTCGAGCAGCTTTTCTACTTCTTCTTTCAATACGACGTAACATTTTGGATCCATTGCTCTTCTCATTTGTCACACCGGCTTCTTTGTCATATCAATATTGAGGTGATGATACATGATGTTCGGATCAATCCCACCATTTCCGAGTGTTGCCATGCAAAGATATTCAAATTTGCTTTTAGAAATGTGATCAGCGCGGCTCGTATAGACTCCTAAAGTTTGACTCCGATTTTTAATACCTTTGAAGACTCTTTTTTGTCGATTGTCAAATCTTTCAAGTCCTTGATTAGTCCAGTTTTGACCTCTTCATCGATCTTCCATGGATCAAGGTCCTCGATTGACGCTTTGACTGACACTTCCTTTTGATGCTGGACCATCATGGTGCAAGGTGTTGCCTCTCGTATGGCAAGCTTCAAAGAGTTATTGTAACAAGATTACGCATCATGTTTTATTTGCTCCAGTCTCTGAAATTGCTCCTACTAATTGGTGACAACATAGATGTGATCGATGGGTACATTCAGCTCGGTGTAGTTGTTGAATCATAGCAGAGCTCTCAGAGTTTCTTGTTTCTTTGGCTCGGGTTGTTTCTCATACGGCTGCTCATTCTTCCTCTTCTTAGACTTCTTATTATTGTTATTTCCACTTGTTGTCGTATCTTTGGTCGTGCCTTTATCCTCTTTTTTAGTTTTGTGAAGATTCTCCCAAGAAGACTCGACTCTCAAATGATGACTAATCCTTTGGGAGAAGTCTTCAAGGGTTCTGTATTCTCGCTCTAACAGCTCCTCTCAGAGCTTAGTCTCTGGTCGTAATTTAGCCATCATCAACTTAAGCACCCCGTCAATAGGACCGTAGCTGACTTTCGCTAACTCTGGAGTAAAATGATTCAGGTATGACCATAGGGGCTGGTTAAAAGAACAGTAAAGCTCTTCGCAACCTAGAATTATCTTAAGAATGCGGTATGAAGTTGCTGTCATGATGAGATCGAACTAGCCTAGAGTCTTCTGACCACTTCTTCGCTACACCAGTAAGGGTTACAGCAAAGTACCTATAGCATGCGAGGTTATCAACCCGGTAGAGTTTCATCAGGTCGTTGAAATGATCCATATGGTCCTGTGGATCAATCTTCCCATCGAAGGTATTCATCGTGGGAAGCTTGAATCCGACAGGAAGTGCAACATCTTGAATCTCCTCATTAAATGGCGATTGATGATATCCAACCGTGAGCTCGTCATCCCATCCAGCGAGTGCATCTAATGTGATCCTTAGGTTATGAACAACGATGTTAGGAGGAAGAGCATTATCACCCCTTACTAGTGGTAAAGGTGGTCTTTCAGCATTATTTTCACAATGCGAGTTGGGATGATTATACTGGGTCTGCTGCGATCTTTGAGAAGCTTCAACTGAAACATTTCGACGTGACAGAACTTGGTTATTATGATGTGATCCGGATTGCTCATGACTACCCTTTGTCGTCGCTGTTCCAAGTATTGTCTCAATTCAGTTGAATCCCATATTGGCTCCCTGCTAATTCTTTTAAAGACGCTTCTCGAGTGACGAACCTGGTCGTTGTTTAGATGGTCGCGGTTGGTTGGAGCCCTTCGAGAGAGTTTCCTACAATCAAGGTCTGTACTTGAACTTCTAGTGCAAGACTCTTGTGATAAGTCAGCTACCTTGTTTTTTCCTTTTTTAGTGCGATATGCATGTCACTCTTATTGGACTCTGGTCTAGTTACATTCTCCTACTTCCTGAATGTGAATTCCCCTCTCAGGTTGTCGGGCAGGTCGATCTCTGGGGTACTCCTGTTGTGGCAGAGTCAGTATCTGCCCCTCAGCATGTCTTTGTGCCTCAAAAAATTATTGATCTCATTGGTGACTCGTTGAAGATTTGCAAGAGCATCCTCCATTCGATCTTGCCTTTGAAGTATATTCTCCTCTGGTGCGGTCACGGCTGGTTGATCCTGAGTAGAATTGACCTGTGCGGCGGCAACACTAGGTTGATTTGATAACTCTAGCAGCATTTCAGGAGGTGTTTCTTGTGCTTGCCATCATTGAAGAAACAAGATTGACAAACTCCTTGCTAGAATAGCACTTCTTTTAGTGCCAATTATTGACGGAGGTGATCTTTTTTTTTTTCAATCGAGATATAAAGTTCACAATTCTTGAATTTCTGTTTGGTGTATGATTTTTGGCTAAGTGGTTAATAGATTTTAATTTCTTCAATTCATATACTATAGATTAATTTAATATCATATTTTAAGTTGTTAATGTGTGTTTTGTCATTCTTTGAAATATGTTTGGTAAATGAACTTGGCTATGTGGTTCATAGATTCCTGTTTGAATATATGGATTCTTATTATCTTCATGAATATCAAATGTTTGATGAAATGCCAAAAAGGAATATTGTACCAATTAGATTCCTATCTTTGTTTGATTTTTTATTTAGGGTACATGGTTCATATATTTTAGTTCCATTGCTTGGTATTGATGTTTGGGAGCATGCATAATATTTACAGGTAATTATTGCTTTTATGTTCAAAAGTTGTATCTAGTTTGGCATTTTCTCTGATTAATTTCACCTACAACACACTTGATCACTATTTCATGGTGTTTTTTTGTAAACGGTTGGGATGTTTTGTGATTCTTAACTATGAGCCTCTGGCAATTGTTGATTTCAGTACTTGTAACAGATTTAGGATCTGATTTAGAGAGATTGCCATGCGAAATGAAAAATCTTCTACCATGAGTAAATAGGGTCTTTCATATCTAACTCATGCCTAACTTCTACCATATGTGAATTTGTATGTTAAGTACTTATTGTCGTTCTTTTAATTACTGTTTTGAATACGAACTTTGGTATCTGGTATATGAATTTAGGACTCTGCTTGGTTCATGACTTTTACAAAATGATTCATGACTTTTGCATAATGGTTCATGACTTTTTCAGTATTTGTTTAATTTGTGTTTGGTTAATACGTTTATGTGTTACATTCATAACCTTGTGTGTTTGGTTCATATTTTTGCAGATTTCTAATTAAAATAGAGTACATTGTACCAGAAACTGAGTGGGAAGAACCAAAGAAAATTCAAATGAATTACTCTAAGATCCATATACTACAACTCATCCATGATAAGGTGAGTGTACAACAGCGGAGTTAATTCAAGAAGACATACTTTGGACATCTCATCAATGTGAGAGTAAGAAGGGCCATCCCACAACTTGTTCAACATTTGCTTTTGAGATCGATACCATGCCCCAACAGTGATGAGGTATGGTTCAAGATTAATGGACTCAAATACGTATTTGGTCTGAAAGAGTATACAGCAATTACGGGGCTGAAGACTAAAAGAGTAATAGACTTGAAAAAACATAATCTTCAAGGTATAGGAGGTTTCAGAGTTGGGAGAACCAAAGAAAATGGAGTACATTGTACCAGAAACTGAGTGGAGAGAACCAAAGAAAATTCAAATGAATTACTCTAAGATCCATATACTACAACTCATCCATGATAAGATGAGCGTACAACAGCGGAGTCAATTCAAGAAGACATGCTTTGGACATCTCATCAATGTGAGAGTAAGAAGGACCATCCCACAACTTGTTCAACATTTGCTTTTGAGATCGATACCATGCCCCAACAGTGATGAGGCATGGTTCAAGATCAATAGACTCAAATACGTATTTATTCTGAAAGAGTATACAACAACTATGGGGTTGAAGACCAAAAGAGTAATAGACTTGAAAATCCATAATCTTCAAGGTATAGGAGGTTTCAGAAAATTTTTCTCCGTTAAAAAAAAAAGTAAAGAAGCAAGAGATTAGAGAAAAATTTCAATCATATGTGGGAAGAATGATAAGATGATGATAAAGTTTTGCAAGTCGTACGTACTTTCAGATTTCTTGATTGGAGATCAACAAGAACTGGTCAAAACAGAATATGTTGATATGGTACACATAGATTGGATATGGGAGGACTACCATTGGGGAAGAATTTTATTTGAAAAAATAATAGAATACATCAAGTCAGCACCTAGCAAGCACCATATCGCTCAGTACCTACTATATGGGTGCCCAGTTGCTCTTCAAATTTGGGGGTATGAGATACTATCAAACATGGGTATATATGTCGAGTAAAGAGGACATTTGTATCCAAGAATCACAAATTAGGATTCAACCAAACAAGCCAATTTTGATGAGCTGTCTGAAAATATTTTCCAAGACCCTGGAGTAAGTAACAAATTCATGATTTTTACTTAGTGGCTGATGTTTTTTTCTTTTTGTTTTGTTAATCAGGTTCATGTTTCTATTTCTAAGTAGTTCATGATTTTTTTTATAACCTTAAAGTATTTCCTTACTTGAGATTAAACTATTTACAAGACCCTAATGTAAGTAAATGCTTTGTATTTTCATGAATTTTTAAACTGACTCATAATACTTGTATACTTTTTGAATTAAAATACTAGTAGTTGATAATGTTAATATACTGGTACATGAGAATTATATAATAGTTCATAGGTTTCTATTATTGGTACATAGATTTTTCGATTGTGATTAAAATGAATATACCAGATCGTAGTTTTTTATTCTTATTAGTGTAGTTCACTTCAAGAGATTCATTTGATTATTTCAGGCTGCCTACCTTGAAATGTTCTATACTCCCGATGAGTTGAAGAAGGAGTACATGGCAGAATTTAGAGAAGAGGAAAATTTTAAACAAGAAGAACATGACGAATCATCTTCTGTCAAAGAAACAACAAAGCATCTTCAGCTAGAGAACATAATTGGGCAAAACAGGCAGATCATCAAGGAAAATAAAGAAATAAAGAAGCAGATGGACTTGCTAGAGAGAATGGTTGCTGAGATACATGCAAAGCTTTTCCCTAAACAATACGCACCTGGTTTGAGCAATGTAGCAGCAGCAGCTGACAAAGGAACGTAGGAGACTGCTGAGAATGAGGAAGCTGCTGACAAAGGAGCTGAGCATGAGGAGACTGCTGCACAATAGGACTATAGTGCAGTTCAGGTAAATAATCAAGACCTTTGTTTGCTTCATTACTTTTGTATCTTGGTTCATTTAATAAATGACTTTTTTTTTTTTTTTGCTGTGAAGGAGGTCATTCAGGAGCTTAATATTAATGAAATACAAGCAGAAGAACAACAATGAATGACATGCCTGAAAAGGTAGTTACTTAATATCTCAGCATAGTTCATGATATTTGTACTTGGTTCAAGAAATTATGCATGTAGTGCATGTAGTTCACAATCTTAACATTACTACGTCTTTATGCTTGTTTATAAATGTGCAGAACTTAGGGAGCAACAGCAGTGAGCTAGCTAAAAAGATTGACAAAGGAAAAGCCATTATGGTGGATGAGGTACATACAATATAGTTAAATGCATTTTTATTTTGGTTAACTTTACATTCAAAGCTGAAATATTTTTGTGATATTTTAGGTTGGGGAGAAAAACATAATAAATGAAAAGGATGATACAAGCAACCAAGAAAAGGAGAAGGAAGACAAAAACAAAGAAGAAAAATAGGTGTATCAAGACAAGGTATCTAGAATTATTAACAGGTTTTGATTATACTTGCTTCATCACTTTTTCTGTTTGGTTCATAGAATTATTGACTTAGTATATGTCATAATGTCCTTAAGAAAATTCATTTTATTTGGCACGACATATTATAATCAGAAAACCAAGTTCATATATAAATAAACATCAATCTGAATGTGCAGGTACTGGACAGTGACAAGGACAGTGGCAGCAAAATCAAGGAGCCACATACTATAGAAATAGAACAAGGAGACAAAAACTTAGATGCAGAACCGATATATTAATCAACCATTTATACCATAAATGTTTAGATACACAGTATTCTTGTCTAATTTTGATCCTTGGTTTATTTGTATAACTATGAACTCAAAAGTAATTTAGGATTTTCCAACAATTTATGCCTGGTTCATTCCTTTTCTTGTCTGGTACGTAGGTTTTTATTCTTGGTACATGTAATAATATACAAAGAACCTAAACCCAACATAAATAAGGATAAAAACTGGTTCATGACTGTAACACTCAGCCTTCTATATAGTTAAAAGAGCCAATAATAGCATGATTGCATCGCATTTAGCATTAAAATTATATGTGCATATAGTTTTAAGTACTTGACTTTAATTTATCAGGGATATTAACCTCTATTTTTTAAAGTAATTTTTGCAGTAAGATGCTCAAGATTTGCCCATAGGTACAAGCCTGATGTGTGTTAAACTAATTATTTTTGCATATGAAACTAAGTAAAGAAATTATTTTTAAAGAATATGAGTGTTATACTATTTTATTTATATTATTCGACAAGTCTTTTTTTTAAAACTCTCAAATGTCTTATATTTTATTGAATTAAGTTTGGCCCATGCTATTTATAAGATATACTTACATAAATGTTGTTCCCGAAATAAGATAACTCTAGTTTTCCTTGTTGTGTCATTAAAGGTATTATTTTATTAAGCTTTACTTGTGTGTCTTAGTTTCTTATCATGTGTTGGGTATTATTTTATTTATATAAATTTTGAGTGATTAGTAGGCACCGACCTTGTATGGTCGGCAAGTCTTTGTGGTATTAGGCTTTAAGTTTATTTGGGTGCCACAAAAAAAAATGATAATAAAAATCTTCTACGGGTTTCCTTCTCCTTCCTTTTCTCTCGGCTTTAATACTATTAAAAGCATCTAGCTTGCTTGTTTTCCACAAAGAGAAAGAATGAAAGATAGATACATACAGTAAAGGGTAATCTTGCAATTTAGTATTAACTTGCCTTAATGACTAGTTTGGTAGTGTATATTAATTTTTGGATATAGAATCCTTATACATTTATATATATTTACATTCTATGCTAATTTGTATGTGAGCAGGTTTTACTTAGTACCTATGTATCTTGAGTAAACAATTACATGTTTTACCTCAGCTTGATTCTTATTTGTTTTGAGTTATGGTAGTTAGTTGTATTTTTTTAGGGTGTTTATAAATAAATATACCTATTTAAAGATGGTAATTCTACGTGTGTGGCTGGTACAGAAAGTCTTATATTATACTTCTTTATTCAATAGACTTTTTGGATAGATATATAAGGCTTGTTCTTTTCATAACATATCAAAATGATTTAATATTGTTACCTTTTAAGTAAGTGGGTTTAAAGTCAATGACTGGTACTATATGTATAGATTAATTAATGACTATTTGGTACGATGGTAACTATATTAAAGAGATGATAACACCAAGCATTTATCTATCTCGTATCAGGTATAAACTTTTTATTTTTGTAAACTAATTTATTTGTGTTTGTCATATTTTAGAATAGTGATGTATATTTTTCAGGTCCATTCCTTTGCTTCTGATAAAGTATGTGATGATATTTATGTAAAATCCTGAGCATGTTTATTTGACCTTAAAAAATAAAAATAAAAATATTGGGGACACACATTCATACCTTGAGCAAAAGAACATTTCACGGGATTTAAAAAGCTTGGAGGTGAGGTAAGTAAATTACTCAACTGCAACACAAGAATTATGTGTATGTGAGTGTCTATTATTGTGACATCCCCCGATCCCACACACGTACATAAGGATATTCGTAAAATTATTCAGTGAGATCGGGAGACGCCGCTCGACTTAGGACTGGTAAAATCGGGGAAAATTAAAACTTTTTAAACTTTCTGGGAGAAAACGGAAAATTCCACTCATAATTATATATACTCCAATACATACACATATAGACCCTGTAAAAGTGGACCTCTTATATAATATACATAGTACATATTGTGCACACACTCAAGCAGATACAAAATTCTCAGTCAGAAAACCACAGCGTCAAAATGCTCATATACACAAGCCGCAGTCAGAAAGTCGGCGCTCCTCCTCTATCTCACATATCAGCAGTACCCTCTGCAATGTAAGAATATGAGTGAGTATGAAACTCAGTAAGTAACGCATGCAGATGCAGAGTGCACATGGCAGATAACAGATAATCGTATGATTGGGATCCCGGTGTATATTGTATTGCCTGACAAGACCGTGAATCGCATACTGAGCCACTCAGATAGCATATAACATATCATGAGCAGTATGGAGGTCTCGAGTCCCAAATACATCTCAAACCCCTCTGTGTACTACAGAGGTCCACCCCATACCGCCATCAGAGTGTT
>JXTC01000670.1:28884-82719 GCA_002914845.1 Trema orientale
ATCATTTTTTTTTTTGTTAAAGAAAATTCTTTTAACTAAATTTAAGAAAATCCTTATCCATAAACACATCAATTTTCTTCCAGGATTCTAGAAGTAGCCTTTCACTGCACACAAGACTTACGAATTCTAGTTAGTCAATTAAGTAATAATCTTTAATCATTACAATAAGGACTTAATTCAGCATTTTGTATTTGAAATTAAATATGAACATGTGAATGTGAGATAGAATAATATTTATTATTGGCAAAGTGCACCTGTGAGAATTTTGGGCACTACAATTCTCCCCTCCTTACAAAATTTTGTCCTTGAAATTTAACGTACCGAATAGTTCTGGATATTTAGTTCTCATTTCCTCCTCCCATTCCCACGTAGCTTCTTCTACTGTATAGTTTCTCCAAAGCACTTTTACCAGTAGAATTTTCTTGTTTCTCAATTCTTTCTCCTTCTTATCAAGAATTTGAACTGGCTTCTCCTCATATGTCAAATCTTGGCTCAGTTCCAGAGGTTCATAGCTTAGAATATGAGAAGGATTCGGAATGTACTTTCTCAACATTGAAACGTGAAAAACATTATGTACTGCTGATAATTGTGGTGGCAATGCCAACCTGTAAGCTTTACTTCTAATTCTTTCTAAAATTTCAAACGGTCCAACGTACCTTGGACTTAACTTTCCTTTCTTGCCAAACCTCATCACACCTTTCATTGGAGAAACTTTCAAGAAAACATGATCGCCAATATCAAATTCTACATTTCTTCTTCTCTTGTCGGCATATTTCTTTTTTCTGTCTTGAACTATCCTCATTCTTGCTCGAATCTTTTCTACAGTCTCTGCAGTTTGTTGAACCAATTCTGGACCTATTAACTATCTTTCTCCAACTTCGTCCCAATGTACAGGAGACCTATATTTTCTTCTATATAAAGCTTGGTAAGGAGCCATTTCAATCGTAGCTTGATAACTGTTATTGTAGGTAAACTCCACCAGAGCTAGATATTTGTCCCAACTTCCTTGAAAGTCTAGTACACAAGCTCAGAGTAAATCCTCTAAGATCTGAATTGCCCTTTCCGATTGTCCATCGGTCTGTGGATGATTAGCTGTACTAAATGCTAACTTAGTTCCCAAAGCATTATGTAGACTTTTCCAAAAAATTTAAGTGAACTTAGGATCTCTATCAGAAATAATTGATACAGGCACCCCATGAAGTCTAACAATTTCCTGTATGTACAATCGAGCGTACTGATCCATAGTATAGGTTGACTTTACTGGAAGAAAGTGAGCTGACTTCGTTATTCTATCCACAATCACCAATACAGAATTAAACCCCCGTTGTACTCTAGGCAAACCAAGAACAAAGTCCATTGTGATCTTTTCCCATTTCCATTCTGGAATTGGTAAAGGTTCTAGCAATCCAGCTAGTCGTTGATGCTCAGCTTTTATCTGTTGACAAGTCAAACATTGAGCCACAAATTCTGCGACATTCTTTTCCATATTAGGCCATCAATAATGTTGCTTCAAATCTTGGTACATTTTAGTGCTTCCAAGATGAATAGAATAAGGAGTGCAATGAGCCTCTGTTAATATCTTTTTCTTGATCTCATCCTTTTGAGGTACACATAATCTTCCCTTAAACTTCAAGGTTCCATCGTTTGAAATTGAAAATTCTGTCCTTTTTCCTTGCTCCACTTCTTTCTTTAACTGAATCAAGTAAGAATCTTCTTGTTGGCTTTCTCTAATTCTTAGCAAAAGTGTAGGTTGTAACACAAGGACAGATAACTTCGCTGTCACATCTCCAATAGGAATAATCTCTTTCTCTATTCTTTATGGATCTCTGAGAATTGGTTTCTGCTCCTCTAAAACCGTAGCAATAGACTTCCTACTCAAAGCATCGGCTACCACATTCGCCTTGCCTGGATGATAATTGATAATACAGTCATAGTCTTTCACTAATTCCAACTATCTCTGCTGTCTCATATTCAACTCTTTCTGGGTGAGGAAATATTTGAGACTTTTATGGTCTTTCACACTTCTCTCCATATAAGTAATGTCTCCAAATCTTTAATGCAAAAACAACAGCTGGAAGCTCTAAATCATGAGTTGGATATTTCTTTTCATATTCTTTAAGCTTTCGAGATGCGTAAGCTATTACCTTTCCATTCTGCATCAGCACACAACCCAAACCATTTTTAGAAGCATCACTGTATACAATAAATCCTCCAGATCCTGATGGTATGGTAAGCACGGGAGTTGTAGTCAACTTTTGCTTTAAGGTCTGAAAACTATTTTCACAAGTGTCTGACCATTGGAATTTAACATTCTTTCTTGTTAACATTGTCAACGGAGGAGCTATTCTTGAAAATCCCTCAACAAATCGCCTATAATAATCGGCCAATCCTAAGAAGCTTCTAACTTCTGATACATTAGTTGGTCTAAGCCAGTTATTTATTGCTTCTACCTCTCCTGGATCCACCAAAATTCCATCTTTGGATACAACATGCCCTAGGAAAGTCACTTGTTCCAACCAAAATTCACATTTCTTGAATTTGGCGTACAGTTTCTTTGCCTTCAAAATCTGTAAAACAACCCTTAAGTGGTCCTTATGTTCCTCATGCGACCTTGAATATATCAAGATATCATCAATAAACACAATAACAAACTTATCAAAAAATTCCTTGAAAACTCTGTTCATTAGGTCCATAAAAGCAGCTGGTGCATTTGTTAATCCGAAAGGCATTACTAGGAACTCATAATAGCCATACCTAGTTCGAAAGGCCGTTTTCTGTACATCCCCTTCCTTAATCTTCAACTAGTGGTATCCTGATCTCAAGTCAATCTTAGAAAATACTGAGGCTCCTTGTAGTTGATCAAACAAATCATCAATTCTTGGTAATGGATATTTATTTTTGATAGTTATTTTGTTCAGTTCTCTGTAATCTATGCATACCCTCATTGTACCATCTTTCTTTTTCACAAACAACACTGGAGCACCCCATGGTGAATAGCTAGGACGTATAAACCCTTTGTCTAGTAAATCTTGTAACTGCACCTTCAGTTCTTTTAGTTCAGCTGGGGCCATTCTGTATGGTGCTTTCGAAATAGGAGCAGTTCCAGGTAAAAGATCAATCACAAACTCAATTTCTCTATTTGGAGGCAAGCCTGGTAAGTCTTCTGGAAATACCTCTAAAAATTCTTGAACCACAGAAACATCTTCAGGCTTTAGCTTCTGTTCTACTGTAGTATCAACCACACTAGCCAACTACCCAATACAGCCTTTATTTAACATTCTTCTAGCTTTCATAGCAGAAATCACTTATAACTTTCTTTTTCTTGGAATACAATTGAACACAAATTGTTCTTCCCCTAGTGGCTCAAACTTAACTTGCTTCTGATTACAATCAATAATAGCATGATACTTTGTCAACCAATCCATACCCAATATCACATCAAAATCTTGTATGTTTAGCACTACAAAATCAGCATACAAACTTCTCCCATCAATCAAAATCTGGCATGTCCTTAGAATCTGATTTGAAATGATATCATCCCCTGATGGAATGGTTACACTATAATTCACTTCTAAATGCTCAGGTGTTGTACCCAATTTTCTCACAAATGCATTAGATGCAAATGAATGTGTCGCACCAGAATCTATCAATGCATTAGCAAGAATACCAGCAATTAAGATCTTACCTTCTACAACTGATGGATCATATTCTGCCTGTTGCGTGGTCATTGTATACATTCGCCCTTGCACTTTCTTTTGGTCTCCTTGCTGAAGCATGGGACAATCTTTAGAATAGTGGCCTACCTTGTGACACTTAAAACACTGATTGGTACCCTTGAAACACTCTCCAGCATGAGACTTTCCACACTTGGTACAAGTGGATTTTGTCGAGGTGGCACCTTGTTCTATTTTTGGTCGCTTCGCATTTCCTGGTTTCTGTTCATTTTTCTTCTGATCTCCCTGTCTCCATTGTCCACCTCTTGCAATAAAAACTGCTTTCTTCTCATTCAGTATCTTAAGTTGAACTTGTTCTGCTTTGAGAGCCATGTCTATCACCTTGCTAAATTCTGTGACTCGTGCCACAATTACATCTCTAGAAATGTCTCCTCTCAAGCCTCTCAGGAAATACTCAACTTTTTCCTTGTTATCATTTCTAATCCATGGGACAAACCTGGACAATTCTTCATATTTTCTGATGTATTCTCCAACAGATTTATTTCCTTGGCGCAAATGAAGGAACTCCTCAATCTTCGCTGCCTTTGCAGTGTCATTGAAGGATTTATGATAGAACAACTCTTTAAATGTATCCCACGTCAGATTTTGGGCATTGGAGTTACTCTAATAGTCTCCCACCAGTTACGAGCTCCTATTTTCAGCATATAAATAGCACAAGATACTCCGTCCTCATCACTGAGTCTCATATACTCAAAGATAACTTCCAAGGATTTTATCCATTCCTCTGCTATATATGGATCAGCTCCACCCACAAAATCTATAGGATGTTGTTTCCTGAATCTCTCATAGATTGGCTCGGAATTTTCTTGTCTCAAAGGAATCACTGGAGGTTGTGGTTAGTTTTGATTTCTCTCAAACATGAGCCTCATCTGTTCCATCTGTTCATTATGCATCCTCGCCTGTTCACGAATTAAATTTGTCAAATTTTCAACCACATGACCCAAATCTTGCTCTAATCGGGGTCTCTGTGCCTCTTGAGGTCTTTCTTCTTCAGGTTGAGTTCTAGCCTTTCTTTTTGGAGCCATTAATCCTATGTAGTGTTCTTTTATAGTTTATCTTATCACTAGCTAATAATAAACGTATGCAACAATTATTTATGCATAAATAAGAAATTTAAACACAAAGATACATAAACATACCAGTTGACTGAGTCGCCATTCTAATACATGCTCATATGCCTTTTCCTGGTTGTCTACAGAAACGTTTTAACCTCTGCTCTGATACCACAACTGTAAAACCCCCTAGCAATACTACATAGAAATATGTTCACTCATGCATAGAAAAGTTAAACATTGTTATTTTATTTTCATTAACCTTGCAAAAGCGGAAAGTAGAGGATAAATTTAAACTTTTCTGCTTGGTTCTGAAAATGTCTGTGATACACTTATTTCATATTGCTGTAATATATACATTTTGTACAATACAAAACAAAGTTTTAATACTATTCACAACTCCCACAGGATCACTATATACCCATACATAGTAAAAAGATATACAAGGTTCTCAAAAAGTCCTTCTTCAGTTCAAAACTGGCATATGAACAGCGTTGGAGTGGAAACAGCTCAGCCACCATTATTCCTAGTTCTGATCATCTGCATCACAAGAACTAAAGTGAACGGTGGCTCAGTAAATGGAAATCCATGCATGCTTATGAACAATTTGTACATAAAATTTATTAGTCTTTATACCCTTCATTTCCTTAGAAAACATTAATATTCAAATCATATTTAGGCCCCCTTCTTCATATAATTCCTAACTCAGTGACATAGCAAGTATCCTCTTAATAAATATCATTTGAGGCTTACCCTGTCTTGGAATTAACCTCAAGGAATTTGACCTCCCTCTTGTTTGGCTCACCCTGTCTTGGACTTAACCTCAAGGGATTTCACCACATTTACCTACTAGATCAGCAAGATAAGAACCATACCCCTCTTTAAAATAAATAACATTTAGGGTATAAGACTCTTTATTAAAATCATAACCTGTAAATAATTATTTTGTGTATACAAACATGACATGCCTTATGAAAATGATATGAACAATTTTCAAATATATAAATCCCAATGTCACAGATACATCACATTTAATATATAAAATCATATACATAAGTTCTTGTGATGCTAAAGTGGAATTTCCACTTACCTCAAGTCGTAAAACAGAAAGGAAAGTGAAAAACAGCTTCTCTCTCCAAGAAACTTGATGTGTTTAAAACCTATTCAAATTAATCAATCTCTAAAAATTTTCTTATGAATTTGTGACTATAATATGAAACCTATAATTTACACACCGCAACTAGTAATATAATAATTATGGTTTATGTCAAAGAAGGGAATAAGATTAATAGTTAGTTTTATTTTCTATTTTATTATTATTATTATTATTATTATTTTCTAAATTCCTGGGAGTACTAATGCCTTACTCTTATGGCTATAGCAATGATAATACTTATACTACAAAACATAAGCATTAAATATTTGAAATTCCTAATATATATATAAGCCCCATAGTTTCACTTAATGAAACAAACGTTTTAGTCAATCATATTCAGGCAATAATAGAATGTATAAAGGGTCAGCAACAAGTCCAAAAGTCCTTATTATTGTGAAAGTATTATCTTTTCTTTAATTTAATTCATCTCAATCAAAAGAAAGTGAGCACTTCAATTCTTTTTGTACTTCCCTCTTATTAAATGTCATGCCGTTTAGTAAAACACAATATTCACATATAGACAATACTATATTAAATAAGGAAACTAATACCTATATCTATATATGCAGCGTAATATATATAGGTGAAATACAATAAATTCATTCATAAGACCCTATTAGCATGTGAGAATCTCTATGAACATTCATATAATTAATTCACAAATTGACGAAGTGCCAATTCAATACCAATTCTAGTTCTTTCCAAAATGGTTCAACGATTCCTTTCCATCTAATTTCAATCTTCATATACAAAAGACCCTTTTTTTTTAAATAAAACAAAGCTTAATGGATAGTAACCATGAAACAAAACATATACATCTAATTATAAATGTACAGACTCGTGTAATCTAGGACATGTATTAAAACGCGATAGTTTAGTTGCTCACCTTTTTAAGCTAGAAGAAACTATTTCCAAGATGACCATTTATGGAGCTGAAAGTGGAGAATTTAATATATGTAGAACAAATATTAGTAAGAATATGAAATATGGTTGATTCTTGTTGAGTTGGGGTTTTGTTTTAAAAAAGACAGTCGGTGGAATATAAGTTAACAATACTAGGTACAATTAGAATCGGTGACCTTATTTTAAAAAAATTGATGTCAATTTAAAAAATTTAGAAGGACCTGAGTTTAAATTAAATAAATCCTTTTGTACATATTTGCACATATATGTAGTCAAAATATCAACAAAAAGATAATTTAAGACAAAGACAAGAGTTTACTATCATTTAGCTTATAGATGTGATGCCCACTCTTACCGTATCCTTGTAATCATTTTTTTTTTTGTTAAAGAAAATTCTTTTAACTAAATTTAAGAAAATCCTTATCCATAAACACATCAATTTTCTTCCAGGATTCTAGAAGTGGCCTTTCACTACACACAAGACTTACGAATTCTAGTTAGTCAATTAAGTAATAATCTTTAATCATCACAATAAGGACTTAATTCAGCATTTTGTATTTGAAATTAAATATGAACATGTGAATGTGAGATAGAATAATATTTATTATTGGCAAAGTGCACTTGTGAGAATTTTGGGCACTACAGTTTAAATCGTTTCTGTAGACCGTCCATATGTACATGTCGAGGAAAGGAATCACTCAGCTCACATGTAAGTATTTGTATGTATTAAATTTTATTTGTTACATGCTTCATGCATATTATTGGCTAATATTTTTCAGGATAAGGAGCATAGAAGAAATGACTATCACTCGAGGTCAAACATCTAGAGCTATTGAGGGCTCTACCCCTGAGAGACATGCACAGCGTTGGCGGAACTCCGTGAGATGGTCTAGGCAGGTAGAATAGATTGAGAGGCTGTTACAACAGTAAGGGGAAAGACAAATTCCGCCTAACACACATCCTCCCTAACCACCACCACCACCTCCACCACAGGCCTCAGCTGCATTACACCTTCTTGAACCACTGTATGAACGGTTTAGGAAACAACATCCGCCAGTATTTGAAGGTACGACAGATCCACTTGATGCAGAAGAATGAAAATATTCGTTGGAAATAATTTTTTTATGCAGCTTAATGAAAGGGAGAAAGTATATTGTGCTGTTTATATATTAAAGAAAGATGCACGTATATGGTGGGACGTGATTAGGCAGACCAGAGACACTAGTCTGATGACATGGACAGAATTTCAAATAGATTTCAACGAGAAATATTACAATACTGCTGTATTGGTGATAAAGGTGAATGAGTTTAGTAAGTTACAATAGGGCAACCTTTCAGTGGCTAAATAAGTGAGGAAATTCGATCAATTGGCAAGGTTTGCTTCAGACATGGTCCCTAATGATATCACGAGGGTCACTCGCTTTATAGAGGGACTTAAGCCAGAGCTTGCTAGAGATGTTGACATGGGACTTACAGGCCCAATTTCATATGGACAGGCTATAGAGAAAGCTTTAGGAGTTGAACATCAAGAAGAGAAGATATTAAAAGCTAGAGCTTCTACCAGTTTTCCTCGTAGAGATTTTTAGCCTAATGCAGCTCGTTTCAATGACAATAAATGAAGAGGTCAGTTTTTCCAAGGTGGGTCAGAACAAAACAAGAGGTTTAACAGTGGACAACAGGGTGGACAGCAAAGGAGACAACAGTGGCCACGATGTGAAAAATGTAGTAAGAACCATCTTGGAGAGTGCAGAGCTCATACCACAGTTTGCTATAAATGTGGTAAAGAAGGTCATTTCAAAAGAGAATGCCTACTATGGAAGAATGAGCAGAAGAAAGAAGAACCTAGGAAAACTAATGCTAGGGTGTTTGCACTTACTCAGGCTGATGCAGATGCAGATCCTTCGGTTGTTTCAGGTGAGATTCTTATCGCTCGCATACCCACACATACATTAATAGATTCTAGTGCCACACATTCATTTGCATCCATAACATATGTGAGGAGATTGGATAGACTCTCTGATCAGTTGTCAGAGGTTATTCAGTACGGCATTACTATCAGGGGAAATATTATATTCAGATCAGTGGCTAAAAGGAGTTCCATTACAAATAGATGGTAGAGAGCTATTTGTGGAACTTATGATATTGGAAATGCAAGAATACGAGGTAATACTCGGTATGGATTGGCTTTCCAAATATAATGCTACTATTGACTATGGAAAGAAAAGAGTGATATTCCAACCTTCCAAAGAGGATCAGTTTGTTTTCATCGGTACTCCACCAAAAACTAGTGTACCTATCATCTCTGCTTTGAAGGCGAAGAAATTGTTGGACACTAGTTGTTCAGGGTATTTAGCTAACGTAATAGATACTTCTATGGAACAATAGTTGAGACCCGAAGACATACCGATAGTTAAAGATTTCTTAGAAGTATTTCCGGAAGAATTACCAGGAATACCACTACACAGGAAAATTGAGTTTGTTATTGAATTATTACCTAGTACTACACTAATATCGAAGGCACCTTATAGAATGGTACCTGCAGAGTTGAAAGAATTGAAGATACAATTACAAGAACTCTTAGACAAAAAGTTCATTAGAACAAGCTATTCACCATGGGGCGCTCCAGTTTTATTTGTCAAGAAGAAAGATGATACAATGTGGATGTGTATTGATTACAGAGAGTTAAATAAAGTGACAATTAAGAATAAATACCCACTTCCCAGAATTGATGATATGTTTCACCAATTACAGGGTTCAACTGTATTTTTCAAGATTGATTTGAGATCGGGATACCATCAGTTGAAAATTAGAGAAGAAGATGGGCCAAAAACAGCTTTTCGGACTCGATATGGCTATTATGAATTCTTGGTAATGCCATTTAGATTGACCAATGCCCCAGCAGCCTTTATGGATATGATGACTAGAGTTTAAGCCAATAATAGCATGATTGCATCGCATTTAGTATTAAAATTATACGTGCATATTGTTTTAAGTACTTGACTTTAATTCATCAGGGTTATTAACCTCTATTTTTTAAAATAATTTTTGCAGTGAGATGCTAAGGATTTGCCCATAGGTACAAGCCTGATGTGTGTTAAACTAATTATTTTTGCATATGAAACCAAGTAAAGAAATTATTTTTAAAGAATATGAGTATTATACTATTTTATTTATATTATTCAACAAGTTTTTTTTTTTTTTAAATTCTCAAATGTCTTATATTTTATTTAATTAAGTTTGGTCCATGCTATTTATATGATATACTTACATAAATGTTGTTCCCGAAATAAAATAACTCTAGTTTCTCCTTGTTGTGTCATTAAAGGTATTATTTTATTAAGTTTTACTTGTGTGTCTTTGTTTCTGATCATGTGTTGGGTATTATTTTATTTATATAAATTTTGAGTGATTAGTAGGCACCGACCTCGTAAAGTCGGCAAGTCTTTGTGGTATTAGGCTTTAAGTTTATTTGGGTGCCACAAAAAAAAAAAAGATAATAAAAATCTTCTACAGGTTTCCTTCTCCTTCCTTTTCTCTCGGCTTTAATACCATTAAAAGCACCTGGGCTTGCTTGTTTCCTACAAAGAGAAAGAATGAAAGATAGATACATATAGTAAAGGGTAATCTTGCAATTTAGTATTGTTATGCGATCCTAAATCCATAAGTGGTCAACGCCAAGAAAGTCAAACAGTCAAGCATGACCAGGTCGCATAATTAAAATGCAACCACGTCCGAATATGAAAGGTGCGACCAGTATAAAAGGGAAACTGATTCAAGCTTCACCAAAAGGGTAATCAGCATGGAAAAGGAAACAAGCTTCAGAATGGAGATTGAGTAATTCCCTGTATTTAATTAAGGATATTACCCGATTCTATTTATGTCAAATTGTATACCTACTCGTTTTATGTAATTGGGAAACTTGGAGCCACCCTCACCTATATAAAGGGGGCTCAGTCTCATAATAGGGAGATCTGACACTTCATTACACACTATAATCTCTCTAATTCTCTCTGCTCTCAACTTGAAGGCTTAGAGAAACTCTTGTAATTCTCTAGAAAATAGTGAAAAACAGTGGACGTAGGCTCATCTTTTTTGGGGCTGAACCACTATAAAATTCGTGTCTCCTTATTTACTTTGCTTTATTAATTTTTCTTCACACACAAGCCACATCTCACAATTTCCTATATTCATTGTTGACAAAACCTCCGTCAACAAGTATTAACTTACTTTAATGACTAGTTTGGTAGTGTATATTAATTTTTGGATCTAGAATCCATATACATCTGTATATATTTACGTTCTATGCTAATTTGTATGTGAGCAGTTTTTACTTAGTACCTATGTATCTTGAGTAAACAATTACATGTTTTACCTTGGCCTGATTCTTATTTGTTTTGAGTTACGGTAGTTAGTTGTTTTTTTTAGGTTGTTTATAAATAAATATACCTATATAAAGATAGTAATTCTATGTGTGTGGCTGGTACAGAAAGTCTTATATTATACTTCCTTATTCAATAGATTTTTGGATTGATATATAGGGCTTGTTCTTTTCATAACATATTAAAATGATTTAATATTGTTACCCTTTAAGTAAGTGGGTTTAAAGTCAATGACTGGTACTATATATATAGATTAATTAATGACTGTTTGGTGCTATGGTAACTATATTAAAGAGATGATAACACTAAGCATTTATCTATCTCGTATCCGGTATAAACTTTTTATTTTTGTAAACTAATTTATTTGTGTTTGTCATATTTTAGAATAGTGATGTATATTTTTCAGGTCCATTCCCTTGCTTCTGATAAAGCATGTGATGATATTTATGTAAAATCTTGAGCATGTTTATTTGACTATAAAAAATAAAAATGAAAATAAAAATGTTAGGGACACACATTCATACCTTGAGCAAAAGTGCATTTCACGGGCAAAGATTTAAAAAGCTTTGAGGTGAGGTAAATAAATTACTCAACTGCAACACAAGAATTATGTGTATGTGAGTGTCTATTACATTTCTACGGTTTATATTAATTCCAATTATAAGTATAAGTATTGGTATTTAAATTTCAGCATACACGCTTGGCATTTTCAAGTGTGGCATTATTATATACATCTTGAGGCCATTCATATTTTACAGAAAATTTTAATAAAGATAACAGGTTTCTAAAATACCTTAGTATTATTGAGCAAAGCTATGTTTGTCAAATAAACGTTGAGACCAGGTAACTTTCAGAAGGTTTTGTGACACTGTTATGGGGAAGCAGGATAAATAGTTACAGTTTCAGAGTGGCAGCCTCAGGATAGGGGCAAGTTTGACAGGATTAGTCAGAAAGTTTACCACAATATTCTTCCTCCAAGTTATATAATAGACTAAACTACAGTCTTGGGCCACCTTGTCTCTTGAGCTCGACGGGATAACGATGGAGTAAGGTTAGTAACGCATCCCACTGTGGTAAGAACCGGTGGGAGGAGAACTTATGGGATATCATTAGTTCAGGAAGCCCTGCAAGCACGATACCGAACCGAACTGTGGGCACAAGACATGGAAGGGCCTAAAAGAAAAATATTTATACCGAAATATTTAAGCAAACATGGTCATACATTTAATTCGTGTCATTGAGCAACATTTCATCTATTACTTTACTTACTGAGCTGTAGCTCATTGTAGTCTTGTGTTACAGGTAAAGACTGAAATGACAACATGAGCTTGTGAGCTAGAGTAGAAGCCCAACCTTGGTATTGTACATATGGATATTTTGACCACATGTGGGGGCTTAGTTTGTCTATTTTAGGATGTTTTATTGTCTCTCAATGGAGTTGTTATTAGTTTACTTCTTTTGGTACTTATTTACTACCTTTTGTTTTGGAATATATGTATATATTGATTCATACTATGTTTGTAAATAAAGTTAGCTGTCTATAGAGTTTTAAAGAAAATAAAAAGTTCAAATTGGCCCGTATTTTGGGGAAAAAAAAAACAATTACAAGATTATTTTCCAAAAGTAACGCCTTATAAATAGAAAGTTAATAAATTTCTACTAGTAGTAGGTGGATAACGGGGGTGCTACAATGACTTTTTTTGTTTGGTTCATAGAATATTTAACTTGGTATATGTGATAATGTACTGAGTAGAAGATTAATTTCGTTTGACATTATGTATCGTAGTATGTGCTCACTTGGTTCATCATATTGGTTTATATGACCAGGTCAATGAAGAAAAGGTTGAACAAGCAGCAGCACAAGCAGCAGAGAAGAAAAAAGACAACAAACAACCTAAAGCAAAGGTAAATAAAATTCCTTGCAAAATAAAATAATTCTAAAAACTTTATGTACTTATATACTAAATATAAGAACTGATTTTATTTTACAGGAGGCTGCTAAGACCAAAGTAACTACTTCTAGACCTAGAAAGTCCCCACGAACAACAAAGGAACAAGCCAAAGCAGAACAACCAGCTACTGAATCAAAACAGAAAAGAACAAAAGCACCAGCAAAGAGAGTTCTTCAAAAGGAAGCAGCTGAGGAGGAGGCAAAGAAAGCGAAGCTGGATTTGCCTAACATAAAGGCATATGCATCTAAGCCCACAGACAAGAAATAAATATTTGTTTCATTGTCATAGATTTAGAAAAAAAGTTTAATTATTTATGTTCCTGGTTCATAACTGAAAAACAAGTTTATGTTTCTAGTTGGTAGCTAAAAAAAAAAAAAAGTTAATACTTTATGATTCTAGTTTATCTGGTTGATTGTACTAGTTTATAGTTTATAGTACATTTTTTTTTTTTGTTTAAAATAAACCTTATTTACATAATTTTATATTATAATGAATATATGTTTGACAAGTTTACTGCATTTGGTGTTATTATGGTGGTTCATATAGAAAACAGTTTGATTATACTATTGTTATTAAAGTATTATATCCTTTGATACATGAGATGTATATATGTCATGAACTACGTATTAAAACTGATGAACCATAAAGGTAAAATAATGTACCAATTTGAACAGCATATGAAAATACTAGTACATTTTGAATGGTATATAACTTCATATACAAGACATGAAAAATCATGTACGTAGCAAAGAAATCCATATACCAGCTACCGAAATATCACACAATAAGGTATAAAATATATGGGTAAGTCATATGTATTTATGCTTCAACAAAACATTGTAATATTATATTTGCTATGCCTATGCTAATTATTTCTTTATGAATCATTGATACAGGAGATGAATGTCTACAGCCAGAGGAAAATTAAACCAAGAGCAGCCGAGAAATCTCCATACACAACCAAATTTGGAACAGCAGAAGGACAACCCTCAAAAGAAAAAAGAGCAAAATCGGAGACTCCGAAAATAACTCCAGACTCTCAACCGAGCTTTGACCTCGGTTTAGGGCTTTTGCTGGCAACTCTATTAAGACAAATACCACTGAATTTAGGAAAGGCAACATTCAAACACTAGCCATTCACATTGGACTTGGACGAAGAACTAATGAAAATTTTTGTAAACAGCTTTAAGGATTGGACAAAAAGGGGTTTGAACAATAGAACGGGGTAAGAATCTTTGAAAAATGAATGATATATATATTTTTTGTTGAAAGTGAAAATAATAACAAATTTCTTTGATAGGAAATATGATACTCAAGGCGACCTACAAAGGCCACTGAATCTTGGAGTGAATGAAGCAAAAACAAAGTCCTGGTTTTATAGCATTTGGAAGCAAACAGAAATGATTAGCAGCTATGTAAGTTTATAATTATTTGGTGTATATGTTAGTCTCTAAAGATTAAACACAGGTACATAATTTTTATTGAATAGTTCATGATATTTACTATGTGGTACATAACTTACTAAACTAGGTATATACACGATAAAAGAATCAAAATTTGACATGGGTTCTTTGAATTTGCACAACAAATTAATGTGATTTTCTACTATCCGTGGAAACTACTTCATCAAATTATTTGTTTACTTCATGAATTTGTCTGTTCGGTTCATAGATGTTTGTTTTTATCAATTGCACACATTTCTCAAGTGCACATATTCATGAGCTCGAGTGCACATTCCTATAATATCCAATTTCATAAGATATATAAATTTTGGAATCTGGTATAACAATTTTGGTATCTGGTATATGAATCTTGGTATATGTATTTGGGTATATGGTATATGAACTTGGGAATCTGATTCGTAGGTATATGTATTTGGATATCTGGTATATGAATTTGATAATCTGGTATATGTATTTGGGTATCTGGTTTATGAATTTGGGAATCCAATTCATATATTTCTATAGGGATGGCTACGGTAGGGGCGTCCCTACGTAGGGTCATGCCTTAATTATCGTTGGATGGGAATCTGTGGGAAATAACGGGAATCTGTGGAGAATCTATTTATATACAGATTCCCATCCAACGGTGAATAGACAGGGCCCTACATAGGGGCGCCCCTACTGTAGATGCGCCCTATTTCTATTTGGGCATATGAATTGCTGAAAAGGAGCATTTGTGGCTGCTTTTAATATGTGTTGAATGTACTAATTGTATAATGTGTGACAATACTATTCATTGTGTTTATCAATATTGTTTGGTTATAAATGACAACTTGTTACAATATTGTTTGATTCATAACTTTATGTCTGTAGTTCATAGTTTTGTGAGTGTTGTTGTTGAATAATGACCTGGGTTTATAAATCTTACAGCATATCAATGTCATTTTCAACTATTTGCGGAAGAAGATTCGATACAATGCCAAGTTGTTCACAAAAAGAACAACCACTCTAGATGCCATTTGTGACAACTACATTAAGAGGGCCTGGACGGAATATATTGATGATGAAAGAAAAGAAGTATTTACCTGGGACAAGAAGCCTCAATCCTTTTCTAGTAAAATGTGTCAATGGAAAGGGTATGGCAGCAGGTAAAAAGTGGTCCGAAGTAGATTAGGTTTACATACCCATCTTCATGGAAGAACTTAAACACTGGGTGCTTGCTGAAATAGACTTGACAGAACAAAAAATTAATGTCTATGACAGCATAGCATCACGAGCTCATCAAAACAAGGTGAGAGAAGTACTTACTATCTACACAATTATGATCCCATTTCTCTTGGAAGCCAAGACATTTTATCATGAGAGAAAGGAGATCAAGAAGGGAGACTTCGCCTTGAACTTTATAGAAGATATCGAAGTACAACAAAATGGCTAAGACAACTCTACAAAATCAATACTGATATATAGGAAATTAGCTGTAGTGCATGAAATTTAATACGTAGTATATGACTTATAAACTTAGTTCGACAATTTAGTCTGGTACATTGTAATTTGAACGTGGTATATAGTTTATAATGCCTGATACATGACTTGTAAAAATTGACAATTTCTCTGATGAAAACAGAAGTGATTGTGGGATGTTTGTAATGAAGAGAGTAGAGGCGTTGATGATGGATGTTGATATAAAGGAAATCACACAAGATAAAATGGCATTTGTCGGCAAAAAATGGCAGTTGAACTTTATCATTGGGTGGATAATAAGACAAAAACAGGATATACAACTAATACGGAAACGAAAATATGACTTGGGTTATTGTACTGAACAAAAGCACAAAAGTGATATGGAAAATATCGTCTTCTTTTGGTTTAGAAAAAATAGTATGATATTTTGGTTTTTTGACTTGACAAGGATTATTTTACTAAATACTTTTAATTCTGAACGTATTGAATACTAGAAAATTTCCTCTTTGCCTCTAAACTCACTCTTACTTGGTTCTAGTTATTTACTTTGTGATGTACACTTGAGTAATCTAAACTGTTTAGGAATAATAATATTTTTTCTTCATGGATCTTACGAATTGAAACTCGACATCTGCACTCAAATACTATAATATATATATAAGTTAGTCATTATTGTTTATATAATTTCAAACAAAAGTATATATATGACATGGTATATAGTTTAATATACTATGACAAACGTTTATATACCAAGAACAAATATTCATGTACCTGGAAATTAGAACAGATAGAAACAAAATAACAAAATATCGAATATTTAAGTTAAGAAAACTGGTATATAAACTCATATATAATGATAAAAATTCTATATATAAAGACAAACAATTCATGTAACTGAAAAGTTTAGGAACAAGAGCTAGGAACAAAATAACAATATTCTATACTTAAAGTAATGAATCTAGAATATTGCTCTATATACCATGACAAAAAATTCATTGTGTAACAAAACATGGAAAGAAAATAAAAATATCCAATATTTTAATGTAATGAATCTGAATCAGGTACGTAACTTCATATATCATGAAAAAATATCTATATACCACGACCAAACATTCATGTACTAACATATGGAAGAAGAAGAAAAACCCTCCGTTCGATAACAAAACAAACTACAAAATCAATAAAAAGAGACTACTGATCCCCACGGCTTTTCTTCTTCTTTGGAACACAGAATTCAGCTAGAATTAGATTTCCGCAAGTTTTCTGATTATCCCAACTTGCTTGCATCGACCACACTTGACTTGATTCTTTTTCTTAAACTCACCGGCTGAAAGAATCCTTTTCTTTTTTGGCCTACCAGCACTGGCTTTTTCAGTATTTGGTGGAAAAACAAGTTGCTTTTAATTAAGTCTGGCACATCCCAATCAGCTTGACTTCTGAGGGGGCAAACAATCCCATCATAAGTATTCTGATAAGCAGTCTTTTTGAAAAAGTAAGATGTGTAGTTGTAGTAGCTCAAATTGAACCTACTCACTATAGCATATACATGTGAGCATGGAATACCTTTAAAATTCCACCTCTTACAACTATAAGTACGTTGTGCCAAATGTACAATGAACTCTAAATTCTTGTAACGGACTTGATATATATGTAAACCAACGGTATGAACCTGATTATAAAAATAAAATAGAGAGAAAATAAAAGACAATACTAAATCTAATGAAATCAATGAATAAGATATATTAATCAGCCTGGTATATATAATCATATATCAGGTTCAAAAGAATATATACCAAGACAAACAACCAATACACCAGATGCAGAAAAAAGAATACAAAAAAAAAAAGAAAAACCTAACTTACAGTCATTATCCGTGCTAACTCAATTTACTTTCGCACTTCTTCTTCTGCCCAAGGAGTAAGCACTAATTTTAAGTATAAAGCTGCAAAAGAACGACGAGAAAACCAATCTTGTACCTTCTGCTTTATTGCCTCCAACAAAGGAATAACTGATACACACATCCATCAACCAAAGAAAATATAAACATATCAATAAATCAATATATAATATACCATAAACAAATATATAGTACATAAGTATTTCTTCCTGGTTCATGTAAATATGAACCAAATATATATTTTTATATAACATAAATAAAAATAGATATACCTGGCAAAGATCTTGCTTGACTTAAAGTTGAATTCATGCTTTCAGATATATTACTTGTCATTGTATTATATCTTCTTCTAGTAGCATAGTAACGAGCCCATATTGCGTAGCCAATATCTTCTGATAAGTATTTATGAACCTCTGATTTGATATTAATCATTTGACGCATAAAATCATCAAAATCGGACTTAGTATAAGCTTTTGCACACTTTTCGAACAACTCATCATTACCAAAAAACTTCACATGAGTCTTCAAATTTTTTAACAAATGATACATACAGTACACATGCTCAGCCTCTGGATATACAAGAGGTACGGCGTTTAGAATACCAGGGTGCCTATCTGAAATGATCACTAAATCCGTACGAACCCCTATGGCACTCCATAAACGCTTGAAAAACCAATGTCAAGATGAGTTATTCTCTGAATCACTGACTCCAAAGCCTAGAGGGAAAATATGATTATCAGCATCCTTCGTAGATGCAATGAATAGTACACCACGAAAATGCGATGTCAAAAAGGTTGCATCAACTGATATAACAGGCCTATAATGACGCCAACCTTTAATGGAAGCTCCAAATGCCATAAAAAGGTATAAGAAATTTCCATCTTTATCAACTTCATAATCAGTATATGAACCTGCATGAAAAAAACTAGAAAAAAAACACATATTGGTTCAATAGGTATATATACACATGTACTGAGTTATAATATCCATGTACCAAATACAAAAAATCATATTCCAACAAAAATCAGAATACATAATGGTTTAAGGTACATATACACATGTACCACGTTATAATATCCATATACCAAACACGAAAAATCATATACCACCAAAAATCGGAACACATACTAGTTCAATAGGTACATATATATATGTACCCAATTATAACATCCATGTACCAAAGATAAAAAACCATATACAACTAAAAATCAGAACACATACGGGTTTAGTTGGTACATATACACATGTACCAAATTATAAAAGTCATGTACCAAACACGAAAAAATATATACCAAAAAAAATCAGAACAGAAAAATAAACATACCTGGGTTCGAACTCTTTAAAGCTGCTAGGAATGATGGAATCAAACAATAAGAGTTCTCCGGATTACCATCAACAGCAGCATAAGCAAATTCCCGAGCAGTCCAAGCTTTAAAATAGCTAATGTTTACATGATACTCCATACGCATGTAATCAATAATGTCTTGGGGAATCACTCACCTATTCTTATCTTCCTTAATTTTGTTCAAAATACACTCACAAACAAGTTCGCTAGTCGCCTGCCTATGGTCATGGATAACAACATCTAATGAGCAAGTATGCTCACTAACATACTTACGAATGATCCATAAGCCACCTTGTCTACACTTCGAAGCGCGAAGAGACCATGAACAACTTAAACCAACACATGCAATCGAAAGTCTATCCGGGCTAGATTTTACTGTTTTATACTCAAAATTCTTCTTCATTGTAAATAAACTCAAGGCCTTTTGCAACATCTTCTTATCAGCAAACATATATTTTTCCTTTAGCTTGTCCAAGTTGCTTGGGTCCATTAAATAACCTTTCACATCATCAAAATTAGTAGAGTTGCTAAAAGTGGGAGTCAAAATGGAAGAAACAATAGAACTTCCAGCTTTCTGGGAAGATGAACAACCTCAAATGTCCTTGTTGAACCACTACATTTAGAAGATGAACCAACATCAAGAACACATGTTCCACTCCCTAAAGAAGATGAACCAGCCTCAACTACACATGAATCCCCACCTAAAAAAGATAAACTGTGCTCATCAACAGATGAACCCCTCCCTAACAAAGATAAACCAATAGGACTAAAACTAGCTGTGCTCATATTTAAATCTTCTAAAAGTACCTCGTCATAGGTAATGATGAGTGGGTACTTCATAGCATTATCATCCTTTGCCATATACAAAAACCAAGCTAATCCACTATCGCTCTTAATCTCCAAAAGATTATTCCTAGAACCATCATAATCCATGTCAACAAACAAATGAATTATATGTCTCAATCTATCAAGACCTAAATAAGGCTCTTTGAAAAGAAATTCAACAAACTCTAAATACGTTATCCCTTCTTTAACCAAAGTTCCAGTGAATCTAAAATCAACGTACTTTTTATTCTCATCCCAACGACCATCATAACGAATAATAATAGGTATCACTGCCATCCCTATAATAACAAAACAAACAATTAACAAAAATTCAATAGTAACAACACAGTCAAAAAAAAAAAAGAAATAGTACATGATTCTCTACATAACATAAATAAGCATATGTACAAAAATTCATGTAACTGGAAATGAGAAAAGATAGAAACAAAATAAAAAATAATAAAATATCGAATATCTAAGGAACCTGGTATATAACCTCATATATAATAACAAAAATTCCACATACCAAAGAGTAAAAATTAGTAAACCTCAAAGTGAAACAACAAGAGTTAGAAACAAAATAACAGTATCATATACTTAAAGTAACAAACCTGGCATATAGTTCCATATACCATGACCAAAATTCATTGTGTAAGAGCACATGGAAATAAAATAAAAAATCCAATATCTCAATGTAATGAATCTGAATCTGGTACATAACCTCATATACTATGACAAACTTTTTATATACTACGACAAAAAATCTATGAACCAAACAGCAAAATAATTGCGATAGTAATCAACAATAGCCAAATAAAAAAAATATATAATATATACCACGACAAAAAGCATATATACAAAGACAAAAAATTATGAACCAAACAAGAACATTAAATAGCTTCAACAACTAAAACAATAGAACAACAGTTCCATATACCATCAGAAAAAAAAAATATACCACTACAATAATAATATATACTACGACAAAAACATAATGAAGCATTATTAATTACATAGTATAATTCAAAAAAAATAGCCATCAGAAAGAAAAACAAGGATTAGACTTAAATTAACAATAATTGTAATACGAATAAGAAGCACAAATAAAAATCTCCAAAAACATACACAATATAATCAAACACAAAAAATATAGATATGATTAAAAAAAAAAAGAAAATCAAAATCAAGAAAATAATGCACACCTAACAAGATCAAATCCAAAGCTGAACTCGACCAATGCAAAGGAAGAAATCGACCAAATCGCCGGAGAAGATGCAGTAGAACTAGAAAAATGCTGAAATACGAAGATGAGCCCAAAAACGCTGGGAAAAAAAGGAGGAGAACAGAAACAGTGCCAGAAAACAATGCCTCTTCGCCGGAGATTCGAGAGAGAAGAACGAGAGAGAGAGAGAGAAAGAGAGAGAGAAAGAGAGAGAATCACGAAAGATTCGAAAAACCCAAACAGAAAAAACTAGAAATTTTAATTAAGGGCAAGACCATATTACAATAACATTTATTAACTAACAGGTTTTTTAATTTTTAAACGGGTGGACATTTTGCTATAAATTAAAAGAAATGGACATCAACTAAGTCAAATTTAAAAAGATGGACATATAACACAATTTCTCAAAGTATAACGATATCTTTATATTTATTATACCAAATTAGTTTTATTCACGACATAGCACACAACAATAAAAAACTCCTCCTATGTAACATTTTGGTAAATTAGCCAAATAGTAAGCGGGCCAATAGAAAGTCACACTCGCACATAACATAAGCGAGAGGAGAGGAGAGGAGACCGGTGGTTGTGGTTCTTTTGTGCAAAACTTTCTTTTTTTTTTTTTCGTGGCGGAATGGGAATGATGATTTAACATTCATAATCATATCTATAAATTTTCCTTTCTTCAAGTGACCATTTTCAACTTTAAAGAAGATGATGAACACAAATGGAGCGTCCACCTCGGCTGGAGCCTCCGCCTCTCCTTCATCTTCCTCCGCTACCAAAAAGAATTCCAAGAAACCCAAATGTAAATGGCCAATTCCACATTACCATTCCCCATTCTCGTTTCTTCTTCTTTTTTTAACTTTTCTTTTCCCCCCGAAATTTCAGATTCTAGGTTCTCACAGCAAGAGCTTCCTGCCTGTAAACCAATTCTAACGCCGGGATGGGTATGATCTTATACTTATGTCTCATTCTATTTTTTTAAGATTCTCTTTTTATATACATTATTTTGTTCTGATAATATTATATAATTTTGTGTTAATATTTGGATTTAGGTGATTTCAACGTTCATAGCTGTTGGCATTGTCTTCACCCCTATTGGGCTTGCTTCCTTGTTTGCAAATGAGCATGTATATATCTCAAATCTCAACTTATTATTAGTACTTTTATTTCTTATTTTGAAGTTTGGTCATTTGGGAATTCAATTGATTGATATAGGTGGTGGAAATTATGGACCGATATGATGAAGATTGCATTCCTGGTAATTATACCACTCAAAGGGTGTCCTATATTCAAAGCAATGAAACTAATAAGACATGTATTAGGAAACTGATTGTAAGTCCAAATACCTTGTCACTTTTATTTTTAGAAGGTTTGAGTTTTAGAATTTTTATTTATTAATTTATTTAATTTTTCATGTCATGTATTGTCTCCCTAACAAGCTTTGGCAATATCTACTTCTGAAAATGTGCATTGGTTTTATACTATTTCCAGGTTCCAAAAGAAATGAAAAGTCCTGTTTTCATCTATTATCAACTTGATGACTTCTATCAGAATCATCGACGGTATTTATTATTCTCTTTTCCCATAACTTTGCCTTTCCAGGCTTACAAGGAATAGATAAGCTAAGCTTTCTTACAATTATCAAAACGGCTTGATACCTATTTGCTTTTGTTGGGAAAACATAGTTTTTCAGAGAGTAATCAAAACAAGTTTCTTGACATAAGAAATGTTTAACTTAAAATACTTTCCTTATGTAAATTCCCATGATGGTTTTGTTTGTTTGTTTGTTTATTCTTGAACTGATAAGCCTCATGATGTTCATACACTCTTTGAACAAGCGATTGTACTATTTTCACATATGCTTCATCTTGATGTGTTGTTGACTAATGAAGGAGCTTTAAATTCTGAGAAAAAAGGCACGTAGCTGAAGAGTTAGCAAACACGTTTACATATGCTGTTCATTGATTTGCATTGTGGTCAGTTAGTCCAACAGTTTACATCTCTCTGTGCAACCCCGACCGTGTGATCATTCACTGTAATCTGGATTTCATTTTGTTTGAAACACTACAATGATGTAGAGTATCTTTGGGAAAAAATCGAGTTTTTGGTGTCTTTGTGTTTAATTGATGTAAAGGAGTTAAAGATGTTCGGTTTCCTGATTTGATGACAGGATGGTTTTTTTTGTGTAGAACTTTTTTCTTGTTATGGGGACTTATTGACTTATTGTCCCTTATCTTGTAGTTATCTTCATATTACTTAATGATCATAGTCTCGATCTGAAGAGAGAGAGAGAGAGAGAGAGAGAGAGAGAGAATCTCAACTAGAATAAAATGGGGAGAGAGAGAATCTCAACTAGAATAAAATGCTAATACAAAACAATTGACAATTCTTAAATTTTTGGAATGTAGTAAAAATTATCATTTCTTATGTAGTCCTGACATATTTGCATAATTTTTTTCTATTTTTTTTGTCTCCTAAAAATAGGCTACGAAGGCTTGTAGGGAGCTATTTGAGCTCTAGAAACTCAATTTTGCATGCTTTAAGATATTATTATACACTCCAGCGCTTCTGAAAATGAGAGATTTAAGTTTGATGTTTGGGTATTTTGATATGATTGCATTTTTGATGGGAAAGAAAACTCTGTTGTTAAGATTAGAGTGTCATTTCTGATTTATGATAACTAGCTCTTCTTTTTATTTCCTTCTGACTTGGTTGTCGTTTTTCTCTGCAATTACAGATCCAATTGTGCCTTTGACGATCCTATAAAAGTCAAATGTCATCAACACTGATTTTGTTAGGGTAGTAATTTTGATTTTTTGATACTAACGAACAGAAAATTATTGAGGATGTCTGGCTTTGAAAATAAGGTGTATACAGACCTAGGGAAAAAAAATTTTTTGTTTCCTAAAAAATGTATTCAGTTTTTCCTGGATTAATTCTCACATTGATGAATAATGCCTGATATTTGAATCCCAGAACCAATAAGCCACAAGGAGAAGCATAAGTTTTGATAGGTTTATGATAGAACTAAGTTGAAGCTCTTACCAGCTCATTTTAATAATACAATCTATTTGAGGTGATTCTTTTTTGCAGTGGGGAAAAAGGAAACTGGATGAATAGTCACATAGTAATATGCTAAATTTCTATGCGACAACATTTGGGTGAATGATTACTACCATTCTCCGTGACTATCATTTCCAATACCACCTTTTGCTACTTCATTCAATATAGTGTTAAGCAAAACCTAATGTCATGTGCCCCTGATTTTCATGCATATCATTTACTTTCTCTTTTTTTTTTTTTCTTTCTCGATACTTGTCGTCCTGCCGAACTCTCATACATATCATTTTACTTTTAAGAAAATTTAAATTTTGTATATCATCATGCATCAATTTGAGGGAGGTCTCTGGTTTATCTATATTCTTTTGTTGTAAGAGAGAGGGCTTTTATAGTAGGATGTTGAGATTCTCTGTTTTACATGATGAGTTAATGACATATTTGCCTTCCCTTGTTGTTGAAATACTGAAACTGATCTTTAATGAGTCTCCACTTGTTTATTGGTTTAAGGGCTGGTTGTTAGAATTGGGTGGTCAGTTGTATGTTACCTAGTTAGTTAGGTCTGGTTATTATTGAGTAATGGTCAGTTACCTAGTTGTAATCTTGGTTACCTTGTAAAGTATGACTGTATGAGGGGTTATAAATAGTGTTTGGGGCGCTTGTTTAGAGGCATTTCAGTCTTGTATGTTGTAATTGCGTACTGAGCTCATAACTGGGAGAGAATGGACCTCTATACAAGTCTATATACCATTCTTTGCAATAAAAATCCTATTCTTCTATCTTGTTCTTACGATTGTGCTAGGATCCTATCAATCTTTTCTCTGCCTCGGTCTCTTTCTCTCTCTCTAACAAAATCTGAATTGTGATATGTTTTTCCAGGTATGTTAAAAGTCGAAGTGATAAACAATTGCGTAGCAAGGCATCTGAAGGCGACACTGACTCCTGTAAACCTGAAGACAGTGCAAGTAGCTCTCCTATTGTTCCATGCGGCCTCATTGCCTGGAGTTTGTTTAATGACACGTACAGGTTTTCTGTGAAGAATAAAGCACTCCGTGTTAGCAAAAAGGACATTGCATGGAAAAGTGACCAGGAGCATAAATTTGGTTCTGATGTCTATCCTAAAAATTTTCAGAGTGGGGGTTTAATTGGAGGTGCAAATCTCAATGCGAGCATACCTGTAAACAAATCTTCAGCTATATAAGTTCTTGACATATTAAGTTTATGTATTTTCATATGTTCCTTGATGTCCTTTTATTCCTTATTTAAATTTTCGAGTAAATATCTGGGTCTTTATGCAACAGTTGAGTGAACAAGAGGATCTTATTGTCTGGATGCGAACTGCGGCATTGCCAAGTTTTAGAAAGCTATATGGAAAGATAGAAGTGGACCTTGAAGCTGATGATGAACTAACAGTAGTAATAGAGAACAATTATAACACATACAGTTTCAGTGGCAAAAAGAGGCTGGTACTTTCAACCACTAGTTGGATTGGTGGGAAGAATGATTTTCTCGGCATAGCATACCTTGCGGTCGGTGGAATTTGCTTATTTTTTGCTATAAGTTTCATTCTTCTATACGTGGTAAAGCCGAGGTGGGTAAATTGGGTTACTTCCTGAGTATTGTTCATCGGAAAGTTATAGCTCATAAAATAGCTAGAGATTTAGAAAGAAAATGTCCCAGATCTTGTAGTGCGTTTCTATGATCACACGTTTAAAATTGCAAAGACATTGTTTGTGTTGCTTTCGTAACTCTGGTACGTAATTGTAGATATCTACTCTACATTTCACTATTAATGGGTTCTGCAATTTGGCATGCAAGATATCCTAGTTCTGAATTTAATTGCTTGACCAGTTCTTTGATTGCAAAAGTGTGCCTTCATATTTCTCGTTTGGCTTCGTGCATGATACATATTTTTATGAGTTGTGTTTTTACGCAGGCCTCTTGGAGATCCATCCTACTTGTCTTGGAACAAAAATTCAGTTGGACACACAAAGTAGAAGTTTGTGGTATTCAGGCTTCTAAGTCTTGGTTAATCTTTTACATCAGGTTATCAGCTTGAGCCTAGTTAATATTTGTTAAAGAGTAATGATACATGTACGAAGTGGCCTAGGATGAATTTCCTCAGGCTTCAATGGAGCCTACTTATAATTGCTACGCAAGTGCACGTGCCGAACAAGTAATATAGTAGTAAGTTGAGTATCGTCTCCACAGGGATTGATTACTAAAATTGATTGTAAAAGCTAAATGTAAAACAAGCTAGTTAAGGAATGAGGAATAAAAATTTGCAATAAAATAGTAAAAATAAAAGGATGCAAAAGAAATGTAAATATTAAGCAGAAAATAAAAGGATGCAAAAGAAATGTAAATATTAAGCAGAAAATAGCACGATCTAATTAAATGATTGTAAATTAGTGGTGGGATTAAGCTGAGAATATTGAATCCTCGATTGTAAATCTGGGTTTAATTGCTGCAACAATACTTATGGCAAAATCACTCCAGTAACTGAAATTTCAATCTGTATATAATAATCTTCCGAATTTATTATGTTTAAAGTTTTTCAAACTAGATTTAACATATTCCTATGCTTACCCAGTTCTCAAAACACTATTTATAGTATCAATTTCCAATGGGTTTGCATGGTAGTTTTATATTCCTATACCATTACTAATTCAAAGATCTACTAAGGAGATGATTGAAACATGCATCATTCAAGCTAGATCCAATTAAGATTAACCTTTCCAGAATTAACCCTAATTTATTTATCCTAAATATTGGTGGCCAAGCAATTAAAGGAAATAATAATTAAGCTTACTTGAATTAACAAGAGGAAATTACCATAAACATTTAAAACAACTTTAATCCATCATTACAATCTTAGATTCATCATAATCCCAGCTAAGGAAACTTAGCTCATATTCAAGGGCTTAAAAATCAATAGCTCTAAACACCCCATTAATTACAGAAAGTTCAAGAAAAGAAAAAGGAATTAAATACAAAGAAGATTAAAAGAAATAAAGAAAGTTCTAGCTGGATGATGGTGATTTTCTCTCCCTACTGCTGCTAGTACTTCCTCTTCTTCATCCTTTCTTTGCTGTACTCTTCCCCTCTCTTTCTTTCCTTTTCCGTATATCTCTCTTAGCTCTGCTGCCCCACCCTCTCCTTCTTACAGTACACTTTCCTTTTATATTAGGGTAGGTGAGGTACCCTAACACACGTGTCAGCCAAATAAAGGAGTGAGGACCACTTTGCTTCATTTTCCCTTAGCTGGTATTTAATATTATCTGTCAGCACTAGCTGTACGTAATAGATGCTAGCTGGAAAAAGGAATCTGCTGTTCAGTATTGTTCCGGCGTGCTGCTGCAGCAAAGTTGCTTCTAGCTTTTCTTCCAAAATGCGGCCAATTAAATTCTGCAGAATTCAAGTCCAGATTTCAACAATTCTACTAAAATTAAAAGAAATAAAATGGATATTGACTAAAATAGACCTTAAGCACCAGAAATAATAAAGACCAAAATAAAGTAAAGAAAAGCACCTAAATTAGACAACTTATTCCTTTAAAACAACTATCCTAAGACTAAAAACACATAAGATAACTCTATTTTCATAGAATTATCACACCCTCAAACTTGAGTTGTTACTCGTCCTCGAGTGACAAAACAAAGAAAATAATGACACACAAAAGACACAAAAACATAACAAAGCTCTGGTTTTCTGACAGAAGAATCATTGCTCAATTCTCTATTCTACTCCTCCATCTTCAGCCTATGATCAGAATCACTCATCCTTAAACGTTAGTTCAATTCATAACAAGCTTACTCCCAAATGTGATTTTTTCTTAGGTGTGTGTGTATAGACTATGGTTAGAATTCTCTGAATCACTCAAGTCATATCAAAGCATGATCACTGGGCCTAATTTTATGATACCATAAGCTGATCTTGTAAATCCCTATCCACTAATGCTAGTCAACCAAACGCTTAAGACTTATAAGGCTTTCACAAATTTTCACCACGGAGCTTAATTGGGGACTTTTTCTCCTTTTTTTTTTTGATTGAACACTCGGATGTCACCATGCCTTTTTACGCGAATGCCAACATTGGTGATGAAAGCACCCGGTTACTCAGCAAAGTCACTACCAGAGTTGCATACTCATATTCTAGACTACTGTTTGACGCAAAGGTATACATGGAGCTCATGTTACTCCTGGTTACTAGGTGGTCCAGAACAGTGGAGTATTTATTATTCATATCACTATTTTCTCTTCTTTTTTTTTATGTATACTCCCCTAAACTTAAGCTCATTTTACTTCCAATGTATCATGCCTACACTAAGTCCTCCATATTTGGTCTCCCAAATTTTGCCTCAATGGATTCACAAAATCAGTTCTAGAACCTTAGACCCTCACAATGAATCAAAATTTTCTAAGCTTTCTAAAAGTCCTCTAATCCATAGCTCTAGTGCGGAGAAAAATTGAAAATTTCACATATAACGGCAAGCTGAAACAAGTATCACCAACATTCAAGTTATGGCAATTCATCTCATAAGCTGAAAACATTGGAGTAACAAAAATTTTATAAAAACACAATGCTGCAGCACACCAGAGCAACAGAACACCAACAAAAATTAACAATACAGCCACACAAAACAACTTGGCTATCCTACTAAACATACAAAAGAACGAAAATCAGATAAAAATATAAACAAACAGCAAACAGATAAACTATCACCCCTATACTTAAAACAAGCAGTGTCCCCACTGCGACACAAACTGAAAAACAAATAAAGAAATAAAAAAAAGAAAGACAAAGAGGTGAAAACTCCCTGACTCAGCTACTCGGCAGCTCCATTGGAACCACCTTCATCAGATTCCTCGTCCAAGTCTTAGAGTATCTCGTCTGGAAAGGCAGAGAAAATGGGAATTGGTTTTGTGACACCCAGTCTTCTCACAAATTATAATAGCCAATGATAAGCATGTTGCATTGTATATGTGGTTATTACCTATTTATATGCATTGTTTAAAAAAAAAATTAACTATGAAAATTTCATTAAAGATCGTAATTTTGCACATGCATTTTCGATATTGTTTTTGAAGGAGTGCGGTATCCTCAGTAGGATAAACTCAGTTGGGACTTATTATTTTAAGGGATTACTTAGTAAATTTTTTTTGAGTTTCGGAATACTATTTATTTTACACAGTGTATGTCTAAGGTCTAGTTTAGACGCACTTTGTTTTGATTCACATACATTAAATAGATACATGAAGGGTGGCGATATATAGAAGACTAATTTCTAATTGGTTATAATTGTTAGAACATAAAAGTATAATGTGATTGGAAGTATTGTATTAGGACTAGTGATTGATTATTATTATTAGTATTATTATTATTATTATTTTTACTTTTTTTAGTTACTTTTTGTCGGCCTAAGTAATGACAACCTGTTAGCTTGAAGTTAATCCTTGTATCATAAAGAAAAGTATTTTTTTTTAAGTCGGTTGTCTTGCAGAACCTTGTTTCTATTTATGTGTCTACGCTTGTACTAAGGTCTAGAATATTTCTCTCAATCATTTAATCTCCATACTTGTTGAGTGAGAGAGTTATATCAAATTCCCATAGAAGGAAGGGAAACCATCACGTGTGAAACTAAGAGAAGATGTTTAAGCACTTAGCTTTTGGTAAGGGTTTGAATCATTCTATTTGTTTATTAACGTATTGTTCCAATCTTGAGGTCTTGCTTTCTTAGATGAGAGTATTTATGCTTAAACATATATCTAGTGTTTAGGGCTCAAGAATTAGTTTAATATAAAACTACTAAAAAGTGTTGTTTAAATCTTTGCTTCACACCGTTTTCTAGATGAAATTAATTACCTTGTCCACTAATTATTATTTTTTTGTATCATTTCCATGTCTTTGAAATCCCATAGAGTATCTAAATTTGGAGTTTGATTCGTAATAAGCCCACGATGTACTTTCTTTTTACTTGATATGTTTTCCTTTGGTGGTCTCTTATAGAAAAGGGAAACTACGTTATTTTCTAGTAAATTAATACGAATAGTGTATATGATTCTCTTCTTCTTTTAGCAAGGTATATTCTTTTAGGAGTTACTTAATTTAGTTATTATTAGATATCTAAGTATTTGAGAATGTGGAGTCAAATTGAATTCTTGTAGAATCGGTGTTTTCGGTTAGATTAATGTATTATTTCTTTTATGGCAACACTTAAGCCCTTATGGACATTCTGTCTATTTTCTTTTACAATTACTCACTAGAAAACTCAATCAGAATCTAGCTAGAATTATATTTAGTACTTTAGTGTTTCAAAGAATGATAGTAGAGGTTATTTACAGGAGTTTAGAACGTTCTGCTCGTAGAGGATACTATCTCTCTTCATGACAATATTTTCTATATTTTGATGTAAACATGTGGTGTATTTATATTGCCTAATGAGTATTGGTGAATAATGTGTGGCGGGCCAGCGCCCAATTATCTGGTTCCTTCAGGGACATTATTTAGTTCCTTTAGGAACACTCTGATAGCGGTATGGGGAGGACTTCTGCAGTACACAGAGGGGTTTGAGATATATTTGGGACTCGAGACCTCCATACGACAGCTTATGATTAGTCATTAGTTATTAGTTATCTGAGTGGCTCCGTATGCGATTCATGGTCCTGTCAGGCAATACAATATACACCGAGATCCCATTCATATGATTATCTGTTATCTGTCATGTGCACTCTGCATCTGTATACGTTACGTACTGAGTTTTTATACTCACAAATATTCTTACATTGCAGAGGGTACTAATGCTATGTGAGTTAGAGGAGGAGCGCTGACTTTCCGACCGCGACTTGTGTATATGAGCATTTTGACGCTGTAATCTCCTGTCTGAGAATTTTGTACTTATTTTGAGTGTGTGTACATTATATATATTTTTATGAGAGGTCCACATATGTATAAATTAGACTATGTATAATTATGAGTGGAGTTTCCCTTTTTCTTCTAGAATGTGTAAAAAGTTTTAATTTTTCCCCATTTATCAGTTCTAAGTAGAATAGCGTCTCCCGATCTCACTAAATAATTTTACGAATATCTCTTACGTACGTGTGTAGAATCAGGGGATGTTACAGGTTTGGTGAATTCTTCTGTAGGGATTTCTTCAGAGCATCGTCCCGTTCCCTTGCATATGCCCAGAATTACTGCTACTGCTTATGAGTCTGCTGCAGCATTGACATCAGCTCGAATTATTGTATCTCCTGTTGACTTACTCGCAGCTCTAGGGATCTCAGTTGCTACAGGATATCGTCACTGTTGCTGCTGCTAGATGCTGCAGCAGGTCTACTGGATAAGGGTCGATGGGTATAATCGGCTGGTTCTTCTTGAGTAATTCGGGCCTCGGCAATGGCATCTATTTCACCTGTGCTGTGCAATTTTTCTTCATTGACTAGGTAGGGAGCACGGGCATTCCGACACATCCTGGTAATTTGGGATGGGAAAAATAGAGCCCCTGATTTCCTTGCGGCACAGGCACAAATTTCTCTATGGATCATCCACCCACGTTGATGGATTTACCAGTCAACATGGAATACAACAGCAACACACGCTCTTTGGACACTGTTTTACCATGAGTAGTGGGTAACAAACGGGATTTGAGAAAATGATACCAGAATTTTGCAGGTGGATTCAGCGAGCTCCGAAGGCATGTGTAAGCACCATGAGATGAGACATTCCACTCAGCTCCTGCTGTAGCAACAGTCTCCAGCACCGTGAGCAGCTCAGGTTCTGTGACTTCTTCGATGAACTCAGAGTGTTCATCCACTGGATCTCCCAGGCCAAAAACGGCATTGATGGCTTCTGCGCTCTGGGGCACCTGAACACCACGGACATACACTGTGCCCTCTTCTGGATTAGTCAGGTTAGCATAGAACTCACGAACCAGTGGCACAATCGGATCTTCAGGATAGGCACAGAACATCTGTCAATTGTGTTGGATGATGCCATCGGCGATGAATGGAGGCTGCCCCATCGAATCTATGTTGTCTAGCACGAATCCCTTCTCGGCACCCAATGGCTGATTTTAAATGTTCTTTTCAGACCTTGCTTCAGCTTCTTCAGAATCGAACTTGACAGCTTTAGGGGCCTTGCGAGCAACTCTCTTGATCCCCATTTCCTTCAGAGCAGCCTATTTTTTTTTCTCCCCAAAACTTGAGCAAAAAGAAGATGCCAATCGGAAATGCTTGCAGCGCCGTCAAGTAGGAGTAGATGGGTGGCTGAAGGCGAAATTGAGGTTTCTGTCGTGGTGGATTTTGTGGGCCTAGGGCTTTAAAAGGGGAAAAAGTGACCCCACTTTTTCCCTTTTCATTTTTAAGTGGGGATCGTGGGCTGATAATGTCTTCGTGTAAAACCCCACTCCCCATGTGGCAGAACTGCTACCCCACAACTGCTGCCCACCTTTTTTCTCTTTTTTTTTTTTTGTTTTTTTAAGTCTGGAACTGAGCCAGTTGCTGCAGCAATTCTGTAACACTAATTTAGTTGTCTTTCTTTTATGTTTCTTGTTGGTTTGTATGAACTGATTATTTTCCATTATTGCTTGTTTGAACTCGTTGTTTATGATTGTTTGCATGAATTCTATTTTATGGATATTATGTCTTGATTTTCTATTATCTCTTGTGCACTTTTGATGATATCAAAAGGGGTAGAATTTGTGTGATTTAACTCACTCTTTTTCTTAATCGGTATCCATTTTTTGGTAATCATAAGCACTTTATTTCAACTTTTCAATTGGTATCCATGAGCGTTTCAATAAGTGGAATAAGCTATACTCCAAATATGCACACACTTTACGAGCTTAAGGGGGAGTTGTTACACTCTAAAATTTAGCATATTTTGAGGGAGAGCTTTCAGAGTTGGTAAGGACGTTTTATCTTTACTCATTTTTTTATTCCTTACTCTCTATATATTAATGTAATTATGGGCGTATAATTTCGAGTACTTGTTTTAGAATATTGATTATTTTTTTTAAATCTTTATTGTGAGGTAATTTTTGCAGTGAAATGCTCGAGGCACGCTCTTTGGTACAAATTTGACGTATATATATTATTCGATTTAATTAAATTCTAAATGACCAGATTTTATTGGATTATGATATTAGACATTAGAATAGTTTAATTTATTTTATACGATTTCACATATTTGGTCATTTATTATGTATCTAGTGTTATTTAAATTTTGCTAGAGATAAACAATTAGGGTATAGTATTTTATTCCATGACATATATATTTCCTTACATGTGTATTTTTAATATAAATGTGGTGTAAAAGTTATCGTTCTCTTATATGTCTGATTTTTATTTTAGTTTAGTTGTTATAAAAATATATATCTTCATTATAAGACCAATATTATCTTATGCCACACAATTAATATTTCAAAAAAAAAGGGGGGTGGGGCAATAAAATAACCGACTTAGTCTAAGTCGGCTGAAGGCCGTACTCCAACTGATATTTATCATTTAAATGGTATTCTTCCCGTCATTTTTTTTTCAAGATCTCTTATCTTATTCTTACTCTTCTTTGACATCCACTTTCAAAAAAAAAGGGGTCCTCAATTGAATCCTTCCAAAAGTCAAGTTCTTAACTTATAATTTTATCAACTTGGAAGGTAATCTTCTACCAGTTATTACTTGTTTATTGTTTAACGTATTGGCATACTTCAATTATAATTACTTCTACTTTTCTTAGTAATTTATCATTACGAGAATACCTTTTTAGTTCTTTAATGATTATAAGAATCTATGGAGCTTATAGGTCCTATACTAGTAGCTTAAGGTTTTTGTTTTTTAGTAATTTGGTGTTTGCTTGGATTTTCTTTTTGGTTGGATTTATAAGTGTTTGGACTTTCTATTACTTTACTTGTGAATTTAATACGTGGTTTAGAAAAGGGAATATAAAAATTTTATCAGGTTTAACCTTTATATTAAAATAGCTAAATTTTCATTCTTTTACCAAGTACTACGAGTAAATCAAGGTTACCCTGATATATGATTCGGGGTCCTATGCATGCATATTGATATTGCTTAATTAAATTAGAGCCATGTCCTTTTATGGATTTAATTCCTCCTTGGGATAAGTAATATTGTTTAAAACCTTGTATTTAGATATCATCTTACATTTAATAAGTAATTGTGATGGTTTTGGCAGAAACCAAAGATATGTTTACTTATTACGTGTCTGACCAAACTCTTTTAATTGTTACTTTAGTATTCTTGTGTTAAAAAAAAAGTAGATAAATAAAAAAGAATCAGTGTGTTGTTTAGTTTGGCATGTGCTCAAATATTAAGTTGTATACTTTCTCAGGTAATTAATCAATAAAGCTATTACTTAAAAAATATTAGGGCACGTCGATTGTACCTAGAGTGAAAGGGGCATTTCACAAGTAGTACAGCTCAAAATTGAGGTAAGTAACGTCACACCTGCAATGTAAGAAATCCTTTGTTTCTGTGAATTTGTGGATATAGAATCTGTGGATATGTGTACATACGTATTTATCATTCGGCTTTGCATGAGACATGAACACGTGGTGTATTTATATTGTCTGACGAGTATTGGTGAATAGGGTGTGGCGGACCAGCGCCCAAATATATGATATGGTTCCTTCGGGGACACTCTGGTTCCTTCAGGAACATTTTGGTCCTTTCAAGGACACTATGGTTCCTTCGGGAACACTTTGACGGCAGTATAGGGTGGACTTCTACTGTACACAGAGGGGATTTTCTGGGGCTCAAGACCTCCATATAGCTCATGATATGTTATACGTTCTCTGAGTGGCTCAGTATGCAATTCACGGTCTTGTCAGGCAATACAATATACACAGGGATCCCAATCACATGATTATCTGTTCTCTGTCATGTGTACACTGCATCTGCATACATTACTTACTGAGTTTCATACTCACCCATTTTCTTACATTGCAGAGGGTACTGCTGATGTATAAGATCGGAGGAGGAGTGCCGACTTTCTAACCGCGGCTTGTGTATATGAGCATTTTGACGCTGTGGTTTTCTGACTGAGAATTTTGTATCTGTTTTGAGTGTGTGTATATTATGTATATTTTTCTGAGAGGTCCACTTTGTGAGTATGTATATATGTATACATTAGACTATGTATAATTATAAGTGGAGTTTTCCTTTTTCTTCCAGGAAGATTAAAAGTTTTTAATTTTTTCCTATTTTGTCAGTTCTAAGTCGAGTAACGTCTCCCGATCTCACTAAATATTTATACAAATTTCCTTACATACTTGTGTGGAATCGGGGGATGTTACAATATAGGCCTAAGGCCATGAAAATTTCAGTCCAAAAAACCCTAAAAAATGCCTAAGAAGCTGCCCAAAACAAGAAAAGGAAACTAAAATATCCTAATTAGAATTCTGAATATTAATTTCCTACAATTACCCTAAAACACACACCTACTCCTCAATAAAAAAGGAAAGTATCTTAATTGGCATACAAGCCTTACAACTCAGTTATAAAACTTATAATAAATAAATAAGAAAGGTAATTAGCAGCCACTCATTCTCCTTGATGAGTCAAAAACGGGTAAGTAACCCAATTTAAGAAACTCGGCTTGTAATTCACGCATCCCTTGAGCAATCCTCTTTTGAGAGCCTTTTCTAGATTATTCCAAAGCTTGAATCATGGGAATCCAATCTTGTGGACCACGTGGAACATCAACCTTGTGCCTCCAAGAATTCATCTCGGCCCAATTGCTTTGAATCAGCCCATTGAGAGATTCCTTGAACCATTTAGCTTGAGCTCTTGTAACTGGTCCAATTAGAATTTGAATTGGCTCCTTTGTAACCATACCTTGATTTGCATCATTCCCCTCCTCTTGAAAAGGATTTGTCCTCAAATCATCGCCTTATATATATCGGATGATGTATGGAATCATCTCCAAAATCTCTAATTCAGCCACAGATTCTTCTTTTTTTGTTTTTTTTTGTTTTTGATTTCGGGATCCTCTTCTTTTATTTTTTTTCTTCTTGATTGAGAACCCAGATATTGGCTGAAAACTCACAAAGTCTAAACTGAAATTGACACAAGCTAAACTTAGATTCAAAAGCTAAAGTCAGCTACGACAAGAACAGAACAAGTTTGGCTACGTTTTCTTTTTTGGGACGATTTAGATGAAACAAAGAAGAAAGAATATAGACTGGTTCTGACTAGAAAGAAAAAATAAAGGATAGAATAAACCTAAGACTAGAATCTGGCTCTTGATACCAACTGATACGAACTTCGCCAACTTATGACGAAACTCGAAACAAGGATGAGCATCTAGGACCGTTCTACAATCAGATTCGTATGAAAAATCTCGACCCAACACCTATAAAGAGATGTGAACCTCGGTATAAAGGAAGAAGCCACAATCAAGGATGGAAAACTCGATTGATAAGTCAAGGGATGAACGTCACAGAGAAAATCTGATAAGTTCGAAATAATTCTCCAAGAACCAAAGAGAAATTGCTCTCAATTTTTAATGAATGTAATCTGATCTTATTGAATGAAAGTGTACATTATATAGGCCTAAGGCCACGAAAATTTCAGTCCAAAAAACCCTAAAAAACACCTAAGAAGCTGCCCAAAACAAGAAAAGGAAACTAAAATAACCTAATTAGAATTCTTAATATTAATTTCCTACAATTACCCTAAAACACACACCTACTCCTCAATAAAAAAGGAAAGTATCTTAATTGGCATGCAAGCCTTACAACTCAGTAATAAAAGTTATAATAAATAAATAAGAAAGGTAATTACCAGCTACTCATTCTCCTTGATGAGTCAAAAATGGGTAAGTAACCCAATTTAAGAAACTCAGCTTGTAATTCACGCATCCCTTGAGCAATCCTCTTTTGAGAGCCTTTTCTAGATTATTCCAAAGCTTGAATCATAGGAATCCAATCTTGTGGACCACGTGGAACATCAACCTTGTGCCTCCAAGAATTTACCTCAGCCCAATTGCTTTGAATCAGCCCATAAAGAGATTCCTTGAACCATTTAGCTTGAGCTCTTGTAACTGGTCCAATTGGAACTTGAATTAGCTCCTTTGTAACTATACCTTGATTTGCATCAGTGAGTATATCAAAATATCATCAATGAACACTATAACAAAACTATCCAAGAAATCTTTGAATACTCTGTTCATCATGTCCATAAAAGCAGCTGGGGCATTAGTTAAACCGATGGGCATCACTAAGAACTCATAGTGCCCGTATCTCGTTCTAAAAGCTGTCTTAGGAATATCTTCCTCTTTAATCTTGAGTTGCTGGTATCCTGATCTTAAATCAATCTTTGAAAGTACTGAAGTACCTAGTAACTGATCAAACAAATCATCAATTCTAGGGAGAGGATACTTATTCTTGATTGTGACCTTATTTAGCTCTCTATAATTAATACAAAGCCTCATAGTCACATCTTTCTTCTTTACAAACAAAACTGGAGCACCCTATGGTGAAAAGCTTGGGCGTATGAAACCCTTGTCTAAAAGCTCCTGTAATTGTACCTTTAATTCCTTCAGCTCTGCTGGAGCCATTCTATATGGTGTTTTAGAAATAGGAGCTGTACCAAGTAGCAAGTCAATAACAAACTTTATCTCTCTATCAGGTGGTAATCCTGATAGATCTTCTGGAAATACCTCTAGAAATTCATTAACCACTGGTACTTCCTCTGGATTCACCGTTAGTTCCTCTCTAGTATCCATTACATTTGCTAAATAACCAGTACATCCTTTCTCAAGTAACTTCCTTACTTTTATTATTGAAATAATTGTTACCACTTTCTTTTTGTAAGACCCAAGGAAAGTAAACTTCTCTTCACCAGGTGGCCGAAATATTACTCTCTTACCATTACAATCAATGCTAGCATGATACTTAGATAGCTAATCCATACCTAAAATTACCTCAAAATCTTGCATATCCAACACTATTAAGTCTACCCACAACTCTCTACCATCTATCTGTATTGGACACGCTCTCAAAACTTGACCAGAATATAGCACTTCCCCAGATGGAATAGTTACACAGTATCTTAAATTCAAAGTTTCAAGTGATCTGCCCAATTTTCTCACATATGCTGGTGATACAAATGAATGTCTCGATGGATCAGCCTCAGCATCTGTCGCAGTCATGGTAAATACACGAGCTGAAACTTTCTTTTGTTCACCAGAGGTGGAGGGACAATCCTTGGAAAAATGTCATGTCTTGCCACATGTATAACACGCTCCACTACCCAAAAGACATTCACCTTTATGAGGCTTTCGACATTTGGGACATGTAACCTTCTGATTCGGAGTAGATTGCATTTGTTGACCTGTTGCTGAGTGCTTTGAAGGATCTTGTCTTTGTCCTTGACCTTATGGGAATTTCCTTTTGCCTCCATTAAATCCTGGTTGAGTACGTTTTCCAAAATTTGCATTTCTCCTTGCCACGTTTATGTTTCTTCTAATTTCTAGTGCTTTTACCACCTTAAATTCAGCTTCTTCAGGTTCAAGGGCTTTTTCTGCAACTTCTGTATAAGGCACACTTTTTCCTATAGACATCTTAATATCCTTATATATTTCTGCTTTGAGCCCCTGTTAAAACTGATTTTCTTTTAACTCGTTGTACCCACCATATGAGGAGCAAAACAGGATAGCTCATCAAATTTCTCTATGTAGTCACACACAAACATGCCACCCTACCTCAAATTAGTAAACTCAGCTGCCTTTGCAAGTCGATTAGCTTCACTAAAGTACTTTCTATAAAAGAATTCCTTAAATCTCTCGCAAGTCAACCTGTCAACATCAATGATTGACTTCATCGATTCCCACCAATGCTTGGCGTCCATTTGGAACATATAAGTAGCACAAGAAACTTTTTCCTCCTCAGGGATTCTTATGTAATCAAAGATACCCTCCAAACTACGAATCCACTCCTCAGCTAATAATGGATTAGTTTCACCTTTAAAAGCTGGAGGTTTATTTTTCTTGAACCTTTCAGAAGTTGGTTCATAGTTTTCTTGTCTAGCTACAACTTGTACTGGTAATTGTTCATCTCTCCTTTGATCTCGTTCTATGAGCCTCTCTATTTGTTGAGCTTGTCTCTCCACTAATTCAGCCAATCGATGTACAGTAGTATCTTTGTCATTTTCTTGATCACCCCTCTATTGGCTAGTCTGACCTTTACCCCTTGGCATAATTTCTTGTACAGTAGCTCTTTACTTACAAACAAACATAATAGCCAATAGTAATGTATGAATCAAACTCATATAACAAAAATAAAGTGCACGTATGAAAATAATTAGACTTACTAGTTGACTGAGCTTTCTGTCACATGATAATACATATGTAGGCAGTCTTCAGAAACGACTAAACCTCCGCTCTGATACCACAACTGTAACACCTCCTAGCTTATTTATATGACTATATAGGTCAAAATAGGAAGTATTATTCTTTTATAAACCGTAACTTTAGTTTTGTTCAAAAAATGGGCTAATTTAAACCTTTCAAACTCTAAAACAAAAGACGTTGCGTGGCACTACTTTCTGAAAGTGTTCTAACAAACTGTACAACCAAAAGTTCTTATCAGTTTTATCTTGCCATCAGCAGTAATATTTACAATATATCAAAATAACGAAATACAAAAAAAACATGCCCACAAGTCAAGCTCGTCTACATCTATATGATCATAGTGACAAGAAAGCGTACTAGCCAACCCTCAACTCTATACATCATATATCTCCTAACCTGCATCATAGGAACTAAATGAGCTAATGTTCAGTAAGTAAAGATCATGCATATTCATGAACGTGTTTTACGCATAAACTTATTGAAATTCCCATTGTACTCTTTCTTTCATAGCTTTTCATTTTGATGCACTTTTCTTAGAAAACGTTCCTTTATAGGGCCCTTGAGTACACTACAAAGCTGCGGCAATCGGTAGGTTGTGTCCACCTATGTGGGAAGGAAATACATGACTAATGCAAACTATTCCTACCCAATGCAGACCAACTAGGTAATGCATCTAATAAATCTCATAATATAATACTCAGTCCTGGAAGTCGGTAAGCCGTGGCCACCTACGCGGGAAGGATGCCTGTGCTGGAAATTCCAAAAAATGATTTCGAAAAATGATTTTAGCGAAAACGATTTCTACAGTTTTGTAAACAAATCAAGAACGGTGCGGAATTAGTATTTTAAAATTTTCTTGAAACTTTAAAAAAGAAACGTTGGGTCTTTGATCTAACATAAATCAATTCATGGATCTTGGTTTAAATAAAATGTGGAAGCGTTTTACAACCATTGAGTCTTCTGGTCTATTCTTTGGAGCCTGTTGAATGATCCGGTGTGTGGGCACCTTCTTGATTCCCGAGCAGAGATAAGTGGATGATCCGGAAGATGCTATTCCTTCTCCTTGACTGCACGTCTACAACCATGGGTATCTAACCCTCAGCAGCTATGAATGAACACGGGACTTCTCCCACGGCGGGTTGTCTCTCGCACTCTCTCTTTTTCTCTCTGTCACACGAAAAGCACAGTTACTGTGCTATAGGTTGCATGTGGTACTGTACTGATGCTTAGGAGAACTTTTCTCTTAAGTATTAGAGAGACATGAACCCTAATGGGCTTATTGGGCTCAACTGACCATTCAATTAGTTATTGGGCTATATGTGAGCTAGACAGGGGACCTTATGGATCCAAATAGTCTAAGCTCTAATGGGCCAGCTATCCATAGTCATAATTAAATTAATTATGACTGGACCTTATTCATTAATATTACGGCACTCCACTATAGGCCCAATATTGCACTCTTAGACTAAATGTCATATATTTTCTATGAAAGTAATTATTACTTTAATTAACTTGATCCATTTAGTATATACTATACCTGCAGATATATCCCCGATGCAATGTCGAACTAGCGAGGCGAAATTACAGTATTACTCTTCTAGTACATATTTACCTTTGAGTTACTATTTTTCATCTAATGGATAATAATTTACTACGGTGTTTGTAACTGCCCATACAAATATAGTCAAATTCACAAAGTAAATTCTTGGTGCTAGATTTTTTTATTATCCAAGTCCTTGAAAAAACTCAAAGTGACGTTATATGCATGGTATCCAAATCATGAAGGGCATTCTCGTCAATTCACAAATCTTATCTTCCAAGATACCGGAGTTCGAACCATATAATCGGAACTAGTCCTTTAGTAAGTCAAAAAGATAAAACTCGTGGAAGCAAGTCCGACAATCACTAGGATTAAGGTAATCTTGCAATATTGCTAGATTAGTGAAAGATAGAATATTGAGTTACAGCACTTAACCTCAAATTCTATTTTTACTTGGTCCAGTTCAATGCACTTATAACTTTCTTATAACACATTAGTGTTTCTATCCGAAGTCAGACACTTCGATGATTGGAGACTTCATCAATCTCGTTGAAATAGACAACACTACATTCTGTGGCAAAATAAAGTATTCTATCTTTATTTGCAGAATGTGAACTTTTAATTTAGACATAATGAAATAAAGAATTTAGTATCCCACATGTGAACACTTCACACAAACAATTCTTTATTACTCATTATTAGTCATGGAAACTTTTAGACGTTTGCATGATAGAAAACATAAACATCACATGTATATAATTGAGATATAATATGGAATTTATTAACAACAAATAGATAACACTTAAATCTAATAAACATTGTTTAAAATGCCAAACAAAGAAACTACTTTTTAGGGCATATTCCTAACAATCCCTCACTTGCCCTTTAAAGCAGATATAATATATTACGCAGTCCTATTCCTTCTAGATGATTCTCAAATATTTTGATTGCTAAAGATTTAGTAAACGGATCCTCAAGGTTCTTCTGCTAAGGCTATGTTACTTACTATAACGTCTCCCTATCGGGGTTGACATATAACAAAAGGTTAATCCTCTGGAGTATATTTTCAGATCGAGCATCCGAATCAATATATCTTACAAAAGTCATTTCTTTCTCCAGAATAGGCAAGCATATAGTTCTTATTTTTCTGAAGATACTTAAGGATACACTTGACTATAACTCTATGTTCAGGTTATGGATTGGATTAGTAATAACTTATTATCACAATAGCGTAATAAATATCACACTATTGTGCTAACCAAATTCTTATTGATGATTGTCATCCGATATCATTCCCAATGATTAGTATATCATCAATATGTATAAACTAGAAAAATCACTTTACTACCCTGAATCTTTTATAGATACAAGATTCCTCTATATATTGATCAAATCGATAAATTCTAGACAATTGCTTAAATCTATAAATTAGATCTCTAAAGTTTCACAAACTTTATTTTCTTAGCCTTTTTCAATGAATCCCTCTGGTTGTACTTTTTAGATACAGCCGTCAAGATTGTTATTCAGGAAAGCTATCTTGACATCCATTTTCTATATCTCATAATCAAGAGATACAACTATGGAAAAGAGTATATCAACAGACTTGATCATAACAACAGAATAGACATTCTTTTTTTATATAATCCTTTTGCAACTAACTTGCTTTGAAAGTCTTTACTTTCCCGTCTATTCCTCTTTTTCTCTTATAGACTTATTTATACCTAAATAGTTTTACTCCTCTAGGTGGATCTATAAGATCCCAAATTTTATCAGAGTACATAGACTGTAATGTGAATTCTATTGCCTTTTCCAGAGATCTATACCAACATTATCTATTGCCTCCTTGTAGATAAAGTAATCAGATTCTAGGTTATAGGACTTTCCTATTCCTAAAAATCTGTCAGATTGTCTCACAATTCTCCCACTACAATGAGAGTCTGATATATGTTGATCTTCTAGTGATTTATCCTTTCTAAGTGCTTATTCTATTCTATCTTTCATAGATAGGCTGATTACATCATCAGTTAGTTCTTTAAGAAATAACTTACTTTGGGGTTAAATACTTCATATAGTTTTCTTCAAAGTAAGAGAGATTTGTTCAAACAAATACTTTTTTGCTTCAGTACTATAGAAGTAACACCCTTCTATTTCATTTGGGTTTCCTATAAATAGATACAATTCAGATTGTTATTCCAACTTAGTCAATTTTGTTTTCAGCATATATACAGGACAGCCACAAATATGGATATGACACAAACTAGCTTTATGTCCTTTCCATATTTGAAAATGATGTCTTAGGTATTGACTTGGATGGAACTCTGTTAGTAGGCATATCACCATCTCCAAGACGTATCCCAAAATATTTTGTAATAATGAACAATTGAGCAACAATTTAATTATATCCAAAAGTTTTTATTGTCTGTGAGATATTCCTAAGAATTCTCTATAGAGGTATTCAACGCTTCGATCCAATCGATGAGTCGTTATGCTTTTTCTAATTACTTTTTGGTTTTCGCTTTCAATTATTTGAACTTTTCGAAAGAAGTCAATTAGCAGTAATATTAGATAAACATAACAAAATTTTGAATAATCATTCATAATGATATATTCAAAACCTCTTTGTGCTTGATTGCTCGAGGGTTCGCAGACAATAATATGTACTATTTTTAAACGTTCTTGCACTCTTAGGTCTTTTCTAACAAAGGACTTTTTAGTCATTTTATCTTCCAGATAGGATTCGCAGATTGGTGATTGTTTAGCTTCTAACAAGTTTAGATGTCTATCTAACCATTCTTTGGATCATATTTAGGCTAATATGACCGAAGTGCAACTATGTCTTATTCTTAGTACTTAGTTACTTTCTTATGATTAGATTTATCATGTTCAATCTCATCATTATTAGTGTCACATAAATGAGAATAATTTAGGTCAATACAAATGTCATTTAGCGCAATTAAGAATATTATTCTTTCACGTGGAAATTTTGTCATTAAGACAAACTGAATAATATCGTTTCATCAAATATGAAACAAAAATCAAATTTCTCTTATATGCTTGACAATTTTTAATGTCGTAATTCATAAATTCATCAAATATGAATTTAAATATTTCTCATTTTATGTACAGACACTACAGTCATTGTAGTCCTTACTCTTAGTGAACTTGCCTTCACTAAACCCTTTAGTTTCCTAGAACCCTTTGGAACAGACATGCAAACATGGTTAATGATTCTTGAATCCTATCCATAATTCATTAAGTCATCTACGAAAATAAGTTAATGAACAATAAATTGTTATTACCTTCCAATCAAGTATTGTATAGGTATCCCAAATAATTTTCTTTCAATATCATTTAGTGCTATATAGGAAATATTTTCCTTTTAGCTAAGGATTATAAAATTCACCTTTAGCTACTTTAGCTTGGTGAAGATGTTCATTTGGTATCTTATTGAGATTTAGCATAATATTATAGTAGTTTGAATTCCTTAAATTTCATGTAGTAACATATTAGACATCATATGTTAGCATATATCAATGAATTATCTAGGAATTCTCCCACTACATATATGCTTTATTTTTCTTCACTAGTCTCACCAGTGAATCTGGACAAACATATAAGAGTAAAAACTTAATAACTTATCAGCCATAAACACTAAATCTAGGTTACATTAATCCAGACAACATAGTTTAACCATACAAGTTATATGTGTGTGAGTACAATGGGTAAAGGAATTAAGGACATATCTACTTGAACGAAAATAAATAATCCATATAATAGCAAACATCATATAACAAAAATTTTGAATAATTAATATAATGTAAATTAAAATCTACAATATGCAAGTGAAGTATCCGTAAGACTATCACTAATATTCAAGGTAATTCAACTTACTATTAATTACAAGCCTCCTACGGGAAGTCATACAATTAATAAGTCAAACTGAAACAATTTCATTTAGAAAATAAGACAAATATCTCATATCCCATATTTCTAACTGCCATTTAATTTAGTCCTCTACTCTACTAACAAGAACTCCTATGGGAGGTTATTAGTATTTCGAGTTGAGTGTGTAACCATTGTTTCAGTAATTAAGCTTTCTATATAAGATAGTCTCCTACGGGTGATCAGTCTTATATAGTCCACCTAATATCTTATCCTAAGAAATTCATTTCCAGTACTACCCAAACGAAAACCCTCCTACGGGAGCTCAGCAAGATTCTGAGGCGAGACTCATCCTAGTACGTAATCAACCAACAATGGAGACCATAGGTATCTCATACCTTCTCCCACTCAATATTTTATAATTAGGGATTTAATGATTTTACCAAGTTATCTAACTTACTTAGTAACCTAAAATCAATTATGTAAGCATGTTCATATTTTGCATGTGAGTAGCTCTACTATCCTATATGACATGTTACTAAGATCATGTAATTAAATACGTTATATAAAATATGCATGCAACATTATTCATATAATAACCAAGTATTGGCAGAATTTCATAAAATTGAAAAATTAATGATTATCAATCATTCAAGCATTTAATATTATTTAATAATTGAACAATCTTTTCAAAAAAGATATTATTAAGTAATAACTGTGAGAGATAATATTCAAGTTTAAATAATTAAGATTTTCACAAAATCTTATTTATTTTATTAAATATTTAATCCAAATTAAATCTCCTAGAATAATTCAAAATTCGAATTCAACTTTTGAATTTAAATTTTGAATTATAAATTTAATTATCTTATAATTAAAATATCTCCCAATGATTGAATTTTTAAATTTGAAATTATCTCATAATTTTCAAATCATTATTTTAATCTCGTTAAAATAAAATATAAACTTTCTATTTAAATTTAAATTGGATAATGTAAATATTTACTAATTAAAATCTTCACAAGATTTAAATTAGATATGTAGATGATTTAATAAAATTAAATCTTTACAAATATCTACTGATTTGAATTTAACTTTTAAATTTCAAATCTCAAATTAATTATCACATAATTAATATTGATTATCTAAAAGATTTAATCATATTAATCTGTTAGATTATTTCTAGATTTAAATTCAACATTTGAATTTTAAATCTTTAAATTAATTATTAGATAACTGATATAGATAATTTTTTGAAAATTTAACTTTATTAAATCTTCTAGATTATCTTAAGATTTAAATTCAGCACTTGAATTTCAAATCATAAATTAATTATCAAAAAATTAACAAAGTAATATTATCCAATCACATAAATTTAAATTTAGATTTATCTTATAATATCTAATCATTATTTTAATTCAGATTAAAAATAAATAGAAAGTTCAAAATTTAGCCAAATCTGAAATTATCTCATAATTTCTAATTATCTATTTAAATCTCATTAAAGTAAACTACTAACTTTAAATTCAAATTCAAATAGATTTGGAAAGATAGGATATTCTTTCTAATTTTAATTTGAAATCTTCATAAGTTTCAAATTTAAATAGTAGAAGATTTAATTATTTAAATCTCCCAGAATATCTCGAAATTTGAATTTAAATCAAATTCAAATTCAAATTAATAACTAATTATCACATAAATAGTTTAGAAAATATCTAACCAAAATTTGAATTTGAAAAGTTTAAATATTATCACATAATATCTAATTAATAATCTCCTATTTATTTAAATTAATATCTCATATTTAATTTAAATAATCATTATATGACAGAATTTGATTTCCTTAAATAGTGGGATCTTATCCGTATTTAAATTTGAAATCAAATTTATTTAAATATGTGATCATGATCACATTTAAATAGTCATTTGAATTTCCTTAAATCAAGTGATCTTATCCTTGATTTGAATTTATTTAAATTGAGGATCTTATCCTTAATTCAAATCTTTTCATAAACTAAGGATCTTATCCTTAATTTAAATTTAAATATTTAAATTTTAAAATTAGAGAATATAGGATTTTTTGATAGAATCTTATCCTATCAGATTAGTTACCAAATTTGAATTTCAAAAATCAGATAAGGTAACTAATTCGAATTTACTAAATTATCTCTAATTCGAAATTCAAATAAGGAAATTTAAAAATAAGAAATTATCTAAAATGGATAATCTGACGTCAACGGCATCGAGATGCCGATCGGAACGCTGAAACAGGACGGAACGGGCTCCGTGGGAAGACAACGACCTCGGGGCACCACACGGCCACGCATAGGACAAATCCCATACGTCCACGTGCTCGTGAAGCGCCTATGCGGCTACCATGCAAGACACACATGTATGGCCATGCATGGGACAAATCCCGTGCGTCCACGTACTTGCAAAGCGTCCATGCGGCTACCAGAGCGGGACGAAGCGACCACAGGAGCGGGACAAAGCCCACGCGGCCACGGGAGTGGGGCAACACATGTGCGGCTAGCGCATAAGGTGCCACCCACGCGGCCACAGGAGCCGAGCGACGCCCATGCCCCCAGCACATGGGGTGCCACCTGCACACCCAGCGTGCAGGGCTACTCCGGCTCATCCACAGCGCAGGTTGCCACCCGCGTGGCCAGCGAGCGGGTCTCCCCACCACGGAATACACGGACGGCGCGCACGTATAGACCCCTATTTATAACATTATGTTCTTTAACATACTTGTTAAAGGTTTGTTTTTTAAACAGAATGAAATACTTGTATCTTAGGAGCATGATGAGATGAGTAGTTGGGAATGTAACTTACGGATATGGAATCCACTCCTTCCATTACGAAGCTAGAAAGATGATTCCCTTGTATATTGATTCAAGACTTGAACAGTTTGAGTACTCAATTTATAATAAATTTATAAATTAATTGTTCATTAGAGAATCTATGGACACAAGGATAAAGATGTAATTGGAGAGGTAAACGGAACATGACCTAACTCCAATTATGAATTATCTAGGATTGAACTACATATAATGATTAAATAGAAATTAGAAAACTGAGTAAAAGTGAAAGAGTTATCTGCTAGTTTATATATATATACCTATTTAATTAGATTAAATAGATAGATATATATATATATATATATATTTAAGTTTACATTTTTTTTTTCTAAAAAACTAAGTTGACGTTTTGGCTTTTAACTTATATATATATATATACAAAAACAAAAACTCACGGTTTTAGTTATATTATATATGTAATTATATATTAATTTGATTAATAATTTATTTATTAAATAGTTTAATAAATAAATATATATATATAAGGTGAAAACCCTAGCAGAAACACACTACGTATTATTTTCTACAGAACCTCCATAAACTAGAGAGAAAAAGAAGAGAGTCTTCTTATTCTTTGTAGAACAAACTCTTGCAATCTCATGTGTTGAGAAAATTGCAAGGGCCTAAAGTGTGAGTTTTGAGAGATAGTACGCAACGCCCACACGTTCATCCAGTTATGCTTGAGGCTTGGATTGGAAGATCGTGATTTAGGAGACAGAAATGCTAGGATCTGCTGATAGGCTACAAGAGGTATTAGATCTATTCTCTTTGTATGTTCCTATTTGCTATGAATTAATACTATGTACTCATATAGTCAATTGTTTTGAGAAAATTTTTGAATGTTCTTGGGCCAATCTTCCGCTGCGAAAATCGTTTTTAAAACCAACAATTGGTACCAGAGCGGTTATACGAGTATATAGTATTAACTATTTGTATGCATTAGTGGGTATTGCATTATTTTTTATATGTATTTGATGATGAATGGATGAGTTATCATATGATAGACGTATGGTTGATATTTAGTCGTTAATTATATGGTTCCTTTGGTTTTAATTTTTTGTAATTTATTTTGACTAGATCAAAAAATGTAAACCCTAATTTTGGGGTATTATGCTTTGTTGTATTTTTCCTTCTTTTCCCTTGTAATGTACAAAGAAGACGATGGAGACTTTTTCGCCCGGGTTGCCGCAAAACTCACGCAAATATATTGAAAGAGTTTCATTATATATATAATTATATATGATATAATATATATATATACATATATTTTTATATATATTAGATATATAATATATATATATATATATATAAACTTAGATTGCACCTGGTCGTTACCAGGTGCAATGCCAAATTAAAGGCGCCTGGCATCATGCCAGGTGCATGGGCCAAGCCCAAGATAAGCATATGGGCTTTGCCAATTGTTTCCCAGTTCGATTTTAATTTTTAGAAATTGATGGCCAATTTTGTGAAATTAATTACAGTAATACCACTTTTTACAAATATGATTTGTAAAAATATCAAAAGAAGAAAGGAGGTCCAAGAAGACTAGCGAATAGCTTTCGGGCCTGCGAGCCTTTGACTCTTTGTAATTTTAATATTTTATTGCGTTGTAATTTCCTAAGGGACTCGGCCAAATATCATTTTATTTTATTTTATTGTTATATTATATGTGATATGTATAACATGACCATGCATTATAATATGCCATTCATTATACCCACTCATAGTCATTTATGAATGTCATGCATACATGTTATATTCATGCTAAAATAGTTTAGTTAGAATATGACTAATTTAATTAGATTAAATAATTAAATAGGAATAAAAAAATTGAATAATATGATTTAAATTTAATAGTTAAATTTTGGTAATATCACACTTATTTAATTTAGGCTATCCTTATTAATTAGATTAATTAGATTAGCCAAATTATTCCTATAATAATAAATTTAGATTTTTAGAAAATCTAGTAATTTATTTAGGATCAATAAGATTGGACTAATAGAATAACCTAGAAAATTATATTAGATATAATAACTAGGTTAAATAAAATATTGGATGTTTATTAGTAAAAACACATAAGATTTTAAAATAATGAGTGGGAGAGGGGTATATGACAATATATCCCACGGTCTTCATTATTAATTAAGTACCGTGAGATTTAATTGGCGCCTAGAGATGCTTAGATTTCGTCCTCCCTACGGAGGATGTCCATTTAAATTAATAACAAGGCTTAATTTCTAAGAGATAAGATTTTAGAATGCATTTCAAAATTGACCTACCCTATAGCGGCAATTTTGAGTTAAGTTGCTAAAATCTGAAATACTAGGTCACATTAATGAGGATACAATTAAATTGTTAATAGTATCTTGACCATAAAACGGTAGTTAATAAATAAAAGAAAATATGAGATATTTTGATGTTTTATTTATTAATTGAGAATATCTCAATTCAATTAATAATTATGTGACCTATCCTACGACGGTACCTAATTAGAGAAAATTGAATTACTGTGGAATTAGTAATTAAGTTTATGTGTTTAATTACTTGTATGATGCATCACGTTTACTATTCCAAATTCTTTGTGATATTTATTTTCAAATATGTTGAATGTTATTTTATTTATTTAATTTCAGCAAACATGTCAAGCTCGAATCCCATTATCGCTTTACTCGCAAATGAAAAATTAACTGGAGATAATTTTATCAAGTGGAAAAGTAATATGAATATCGTACTTGTTAGTGAAGACTACAAATTTGTGCTTACGGAGGAATGTCCTCCACAACCTGCCACTAATGCTACTCGTGTTGTACGAGAAAGCTATGAAAAGTGGACTCATGCCAATAATAAAGCTCGCTGCTACATGTTAGTAGGCATGACCGACGTGCTTAAAGCTAAGCATATGAGATAATGGAGTCTCTCCAGACCATGTTTCGGCAACAATCTGATCAATCTCGCCATGACGCCATTAAAAAGGCTATGAATGCGAAGATGAAGAGAGGAACTCCGGTGAGAGATCATGGTTTGAACATGATCAATTACTTTGGAGAGGCTGAGTTCTCGGGGCTATGAGTATGATTGTGGAATCACTCTCACCTGATTTTCTTCAGTTCAAGAGCAACTATGTCATGAACAAGTTGAATTATACGATGACTCAACTACTCAACGAACTGCAAATCTTCGAATCAATATCAAAAGATAAAGGTAAAGATGGTTCAGCAACTGTTGCTAAAGTAAATCTTATAGAAGAAAATCCCTCTACCTCTAACAAAAACGAGAAGAGGAAGAGCAAGGGTGGCTCTGGTCTAAGCCTAAAAAGAGCAAGAAGGGCAACACAAGCACCAAGAAGAACAACTCTAAGGACAAAAAGCCTAAGAAAAAATGTTTTCATTATGGAGTTGATGGGCATTGGAAGAGAAACTGTAACAAGTATCTCTCCGAATTGAAAAAGAAGAAGAAAGGTAAATACGATTTACTTGTTCTAGAAGCTTGTTTAGTGGAAGAAGATTTATTTGATATATCCGCCTGGATAGTTGATTCAGGAGCCACTAATCATGTTTGTTCTTCTTTTCAGATGCTTAGTTCTTCAAGGGAGCTTGCCGATGGGGAATTCACAATGAGAGTAGGCAATGGAGCTAAAGTTTCGGCAAAAGCAGTGGGAGTCGTCCGTCTTCATTTTAGGAATAAATTTTTGTTATTGAACAATGTTTATTTTATTCTTGATTTTCGTATGAATTTGATTTCTATTTTAAGACTATTTGAACAAATGTTTGGTATTTTTTTCCTTAATAATGAGATTATTATTTCTAAAAATGGTTTAAATATTTGTTCTGTAAAAATGGAGAATGGACTTTATATGTTAAGGCCAGACGAACAATCATTGCTTAATACCGAAATGTTTAAAGTAGAACATCCCAAACCTAAAAAGTAAAAAGTTTCTCATGACGACGATACATATCTTTGGCACCTTAGGCTAGGGTATATCAATTTAGATAGGATAAACAGACTTGTAAAGGATGGTCCTTTAAGAGAGCTAAAAGTTGACACTCTACAGTTTGTGAATCTTGTCTAGAAGGGAAAATGACTAAGAGACATTTCTCATCAAAGGGCGAAAGGGCCAAAGAACCACTTGAGCTTCTGCGTAGTGATGTATGTGGTCCATTAAATGTACAAGCAAGAGGTGGTTATGAATACTTTGTCACATTTATTGACGATTATTCACGATATGGATACGTATACATAATGCAAATTCACAGCAGAAGCTGAAAAGCAATTAGGTAAGTCATTAAAAACTCTTCGATCAAATCGAGGAGGTGAATACCTTGATAATGAATTCAAGGATCACTTATTGGAGAATGGCATCCTATCCCAACTCACAGCACCTGGAACACCACAATAGAATGGTGTTACAGAAAGGAGAAACCGAACGTTGTTTGATATGGTTAGATCAATGATGAGCTACTCTTTCCTACCACTCTCATTCTGGGGTTATGCACTACAAATTGCTGTTTATATTTTGAATGTAGTATCTTCCAAGTCTATCTAAAAGATACCTTTAGAGTTATAGAATAGGTGCAAACCTAGTTTACATCACATTCGCATATGAGGGTGCCCAGCACATGTACTGAAAGGAAAGACTGGGAAGGTAGAACCACACACAGAGGTTTGTTTATTTGTTGGTTATCCAAAAGGCACAAGAGGAAGTTTGTTTTATAGTTCTCAAAAGAAAAAGGTATTTGTATCGACAAATGCCACTTTTCTTGAAAATGACTATATGATAGATTTCAAACCTCGAAGTAAAGTTGTACTAGAGGAATTATAAACTGATCAGATCAGAACACAACCAACAACAGTTGTTGAACGATAAAATTATGAGACCACTATTCCAGATTAGAATACCTTGGCAACTCGACGCAGTGGGAGGGTTATTAGACCACCTGCTCACTACAGGAAAGTTGGAGAAGTACACGTTGCTATTTTCGATAGAAGCCAAGAAGACCCATTGACATACAAGCATACAATGGAAGATTCTGATAAGGAAAAATGGCAAGAGGTTATGAACCAAGAAATGGAATCTATGTATTCTAATTCTATCTAGGAACTTGTAGATCCACCTGAAGATGTCAGGCCCATTAGATGTAAATGGATCTATAAAAGAAAAAGAGGTGCAGATGGAAAAGTTAAAACGTTCAAGGCTAGGTTAGTGGCAAAGAGTTATACCCAAAAAGAGGGAGTTGATTATGAAGAAACTTTCTCGCTAGTAGCCATGCTTAAATCCATACAAATCCTCTTATCCATTGCTGCATGTTTAGACTATGAAATATGACAAATGTATGTCAAGACAGCTTTTTTGAATGGCTATCTTGAAGAAAGCATCTATATGGTGCAACCAGAAGGTTTTGTAGCTAAAGGCCAGGAGCAGAAAGTCTGCAAGCTACTTAGGTCCATTTATATACTTAAGAAAGCTTTAAGATCATGGAATCTAAGATTTGATGAGATGATTAAATCTAATGGTTTCGATCAAAATGTTGATGAACCTTGTATATACAAGTACATCAAAGACAATAAAGTGGTCTTCCTAGTTCTTTATGTAGATGATATTTTGCTCATTGGGAATGATGTGGAAACATTATATAATGTAATGAAGTGGCTAGCTGAGCAATTCCAAATAAAAGATTTGGGAGAAGCAAGTTATGTGCTTGGGATCCAGATTATTCGAGATCGCAAGAACAGACTTTTGGCACTGTCTCAA
>JXTC01000670.1:100274-116369 GCA_002914845.1 Trema orientale
TTTTTGGTGAAAGTAGGTGACATTTTAGTTCATTTTGTAGTTAGGTTTCTTGATTTTGTGATAGTTGTTATTTCATCTTGTGGTTGTTTTCTTTAAGCATTTTACATTGTAATAATCATCTTAGTAATAAATTTGACATCAGGTCTTCCACACATCTTGCCACAGAGGATACTGACCCTTTCCACTATCTTTTCTGCGGGACACAAGGTAAGTAAAGATTTGTTTTAACTGCATCACAAGAACAGTAGTAGATACAAGGCGTTTTCCTACATGCTTATGTGTATTATTTTAATTGTATGTTATTTATATGACTATTATTTTGTTCATGAAAGACATAAGTATGACATGATCATTTAAGCACGATTTTCAAAGAAGTGAAGTTTTCCATACATTGGATTTAAAGTAGTACCATTGTACTGATTTTACGAGATATGTTTTAAGTACAGTGTTTAGTCTGTCTACGTTGGATAAGTATGGTTTGCACAGGCATCCTTCCCGCATAGGTGGGCGCGGCTTACCGACTGCCGGGACTGAGCATTGTACTATGAGATTAGGTGCATTACTTAGTCGGTCTGTATTGGGTAGGTATGGTTCACATTGGCCATGTGTTTCCTTCCCGCACAGGTGGGCACGGCCCACCGACTGCCGCGATTTTGTAATGTACTCAAGGGCCCTATAAAGAAACGTTTTCTAAGAAAAATGCATCAAAATGAAAAGTTATGAAAGAAAGGGTACAATGGGAATTTCAATAAAGTTTACGCATGAAAAACGTTCACGAGCATGCATGATCTTTACAAACTGAGCATTAGCTCATTTAGTTCCTGTGATGTAGGTGAGGAGATATGTGATGTATAGAGTTGCTGGTTGGCTAGCACGCATTCTTGTCACTATGATCATGCAGATGTAGACGAGCTTGACCTGTGGACGATGTTTTTTTTTGTATTTTGATATTTTGGTGTGTTGTAAATATAACTACTGATGGCAAGATAAACTGATAAGAACGTTTTGGTTGTATATTTTGTAAAGAGACTTTTAGCAAGTAATGCCTCGCAGTTGTTTTGTTTTATAGTTTGGAAAGTTCAAATTTGCCCACCTTTTTATAAAACTAATGATATGGTAAAAGAAAGAGTAATACTTCCTAGTTTGACCTATATAGTGTTATGGTTAAGCTAGGGGGCGTTACAGTTTCGATCCACAAATAACTTATTAGAGATAAAATAATTGACTATCCCATCATAAAGAAACGAGAAAGTAAAATTTAGATGCAATATGGATAACACAAACAAATAAACGTACTAATGTATAATAGAATAATTAATTATTATTACCAAATTATATCGGATTATGATTTACTTCATGTAGAGAGCGAAAGTGTGTGTGTGAGAGAAAGAGTAAATGAAAGAAAAGAGAAAGAGACAGTGGAAGAGATAAATTGAGAGGGAATTAAATTCAATTAATAAGGAAATGTTAGACATGTACAAAATGGCTATACAAAATAATTAACAATAACAAATGCTGACATTTTTCATGTTAAATTAAAATTCATAACAAATATCATTACCAACCAAGCAATTTTTAAGAGTTAGTAAACACCACAAAACTTAATATGCATGCAATATATTAGAAAAATAAATAAACTTAATATGCAAATATATAATTGAAAGTTTTAATCTAAAAATAATTTATTAAAGACAACATTACATAATTGACTATAGCATCATAAAAAAAACAAGAAAGTAAAAGTTAGACACAATATAGATTGCACACATACAAACAAATAAAATAATTTATAAGAAAGTAATTTATTAATATGTCCAGATAACATAAAATCGAGATTTTCAAATTACATAAGATCAAGATTTTCTGCATGTTGAGTGAGAGAGAGTATAAAGTGTTAAAAAATTGAGGTTTCAATCTTACTCACTCTTATTTTGAAGATAACAAACATTTGATTTAGTACTAATAATTTAACTTGAGTGTGTAGTGAAATGGCTTTAAAAGTTCTAGCTCAAGTTGTTCAATGAATCAAGCTTGAAGATGGATGCATATTGGAGTTATTAGAATCAAGCTTGAAGATGGGCAATTAAGATACAAGACCATGCTTAGATAGAGTATACTTCATATTTAGTCTTGTATTTGATTTAGTTCATTGCACATAAATTCTCTTTGCATTGGCTCATACTTTCAAAAGAGTTTTCAAACTATCTTAAGCTTAAAATGGTTATTTTATTATAGAAGTTTGAAAATAGAAAATAATGATTTTGAATGGACAAAATATTCTTTAAAATATGATTTCTTAAGTTTAAATAAGTTACAAATATATTTGAAATCGTGATTATTTGAAATAGGCTAAAAAGAAATTCTATTTGCAAACTAGAATATGTTTTGGTATGAACACTTTCTAAATTATTGTTAAATACTTTTTTGAAACTAAAATAAGTTTGCAATAATCAAAATATTCTTTTCAAAGTGATTTCTATTGTTTTTAAAGTGTCTGAAACATGTTTAGAAGTCAGATTTTGAAAAACGCTAAAAGCTGTCAGAATTTGCAAAAATGCCAAAAAGCTGTCAAAAACTGAAAGTTATAGGTAGACTGAAAATGGCTTTTAGGTAGACCGAAAATGACTACCGGTAGACCGCCCAATCTATCGAAAACTCTGTTTTTGACCGTTAGTTTTCGACCATTGCAACCGCACTTCCAACAGCTAGTTTCGGGAGTCTACCGGAAACTTACCGGTCTACCGGCAAGTCTACCGAAAACTCCAGAGACTTTTTATAACGGTTAGATTCGGCTAGTTTTCTTACAAGCTTATAAATAGAAGCTATTTTAAGACTTAAAAAAAATGACTTTGCATGAACCAAAATTATTATCCAACTACTTTCAAAGTACAAAAGCCTATTTCTACATTGAATTAACTTTCAAATCATATTAAGTCAATATTAGAAAATCCATTGTGCATTGTACTCAAATCTCTTAAGCCAAAATTGTATTTATTACTTTTGTGAGGAGAGTTTGTGAGTGTGTTCACTCTTGTTCATTGAAAAACCAAATTGTAAGTGTGAGGTGAGGTTGGCACCGGATTCTGAAACAACCCGATTTAGGTGAGGTTGCCACTGGAGTCTAAATAACCCGAGTGTAGGTGAGGTTATCACCAGAATCTAAATAACCCGTGAGTTGGTGAGTTTGTCACCATTGTCTAAACAATCCGGTGTAGGTGAGATTGGCACCGAAGTCTAAACAATCCATGGTTAGGCGTGATAGAGCCGGATTCAAGATTATTGTAAAGGTTGGGTGAGCTTAAGAAGAATTCACTCCGTTTGTACAAGGGTCGGTCAAGCCCATTCTCTTGATCCGATAGTGGAAAGCTCAAAGCAAGTTGCCGAGGGCCGGGGATGTAGGCAAACCGTCGTGTTTATCGAACCACGTAAAAATCGAGTTTTCATGTTCTCTATCCCTACACTCTTTACTTTAACCGTCGTATTTCTCGAACCTCGTAAAAATCGAGTTTTCATGTTCTCTATCCCTACACTCTTTACTTTAATACAAAATATTTGATTATGTGTTTGATATTTATTATTCTTAATTGACTTGGCATTAATGTTATATATTTGGTATTATTGTTTATTTAGCCTCAGAGTTTCAAAAGAGTAGTCTATGGTTTTACATAGTTGAAAAGATTGTTAAAAGGTTTTAAAACCCAATTCACCCCCTTCTTGGGTAGTCAATCTTAGGCTAACATAAAGAGGGCAAAAGAAAAAGAGAAAGTAAGTGGGAGATAAAAGGAGAGAAATAAATTTTATTAATAAAGAAATTTTAGACATCCAGAAAATCACCATACAAAAAAAAAAATAGCAATAATAAATGATTACTTATTTCATGTTAAATTAAAACAAACATCATTTACAACCAAACAATATTTTAAAATGTATTAAATATAAATAACTTAAGTTTTCAATCAAAAAATTACTGATTAAAGCCAACATAATTGACCATCCAAACATCAAAAAACGATAAAATAAAAGACAGACAAAATATGCACAACATATAAACAAATAAACGTGCTAATTTATAGGAAAATAATTAATTATTACAACCAAATTACATAATAATAAGATAATCTGCATGTCAAGAGAGAGAGAGAGAGTCTAAAGGGGGAAAAAGAAGGATAGAAATAGATAATTAAATTTAATTAATACGGAAATTTTAAAAATCAAGAAAATCACCATATGAAAAAAAATAGCATTAATAAGTGATTACTCATTTCACGTTAAATTAAAATTAACAACAAATATCATTGACAACCAATTAAAGCTTTAAGATTTGGTAAACCAATATAACTGAATTTTTCAATCAAAAAAAATAACTTAATCTAGACAACACAATTAACTATCTCATCATCTAAAAACGAGAAAGTAGAAGATAAACATAATATAAACAAATAAAAAAACTAATTTATGAGAGACTAATTATTTATTATAGCATAGTTGTGTCATATCAAGATTTTCTACATGTAAGCAACTAAATAATATTTTAAGATTCAATAAACACTAGAAAACTTAATATACATGAAGTACATTAAAAAAAATAAACCAAGCAAACATATATTTAATGAATGTTTTAACCTATAAATAACTGAAGAAAGGCAACATAATTGACTATCCCATCATCAAAAAATGAGAAAGTAAAACTTAGACACAATATGGACAACACACAAACAAGTAAAAATATTAATTAATAAAAGAATAATTCACTGTCATAAGCAAATTACATCATATTAAGATTTTCTGCATATAGAGAGAGAGTAAAACTCAAAAAAACACAAATATATCTTATGGTTTCGATCCACAAATAACTTATTAGAGATAACATAATTGACTATCCCATCATAAAGAAACGAGAAAGTAAAATTTAGATGCAATATGGACAACACAAACAAATAAACGTACTAATATATAAGAGAGCAATTAATTATTATTACCAAATTATATCGGATTATGATTTACTTCATGTAGAGAGGGAGAGTGTGCGTGTGAGAGAGAGTAAATGAAAGAAAAGAGAAAGAGACAGTGGAAGAGATAAATTGAGAGGGAATTAAATTCAATTAATAAGAAAATGTTAGACATGTACATAACCGCTATACAAAATAATTAACACTAACAAATGCTTACGTGTTTCATGTTAAATTAAAATTTATAACAAATATCATTACCAACCAAACAATGTTTAAGAGTTAGTAAATACCACAAAACTTAATATGCATGCAATATATTAGAAAAATAAATAAACTTAACGTGCAAATATATAATTGAAGGTTTTAATCTAAAAGTAACTTATTAAAGACAATTTTTCATAATTGACTATACCATCATAAAAAAAAAAATTAGAAACTAAAAGTTAGACATAATATAGATAGCACACATACAAATAAATAAACTAATTTATAAGAAAGTAATTTATTATTATGTCCAAATTACATAAAATCGAGATTTTCAAATTACATAAGATCAAGGTTTTCTGCATATAGAGTGAGAGAGAGTATAAAGGGGGCAAAAGAAAAACAGAAAGTAAGTAGGAGATAAAAGGAGAGAAATAAAATTAATTAATAAAGAAATTTTAGATATCTAGAAAATCATCGTACGAAAAAATATGATGGATCGTGCCCATTTGTGCCAGCCCTTTTGACACTACTAAATACACTTATTAGGTGGTTTTGCCCACTTGATCCATCATATTTTATTATCATAATAGCAATTCCGCGAAGAATTCTTAAAGTACTGGCATTTTTTTTTTTGGGAGCATAAAACATTATCACTTTACCTATTAAATTATACTTAAGTTAATTCCAAAAACTCCACTTTGCTGCTTTCTTTGAAACTAAAAAAAAAATGTAAAAAATAATATATAAAAGTGGCAAAGAGAAAGAAACAATAAAAAAAAATTAAAAAAACCTACCTCTTGAAAATAAAAAGAGAAAAAAAAGCACATGCAACTTCATGAAACAACATCAATGGCGACCACCGAATCAGACTATGATAATAGATGCCGTGACTCGACCCATATCTTGATGAGCTGCAATCTCAACATCAGCTTCAGGAGTCGGCGGCTGAGCCTTTACAAGACTACCCTTTTTTTAGCTTCTATTTCAATGAATGACTCTTTTCTCTTTTATTTACACGTATATCCCTTTTTTTAAAATGATACTTTATGTATTCCACTTTTCCCCTTAAAACTTGGATCATGATACCGCACAATTCAGCAGCCTATTGATCTTCTGCCGGGTCATTTGGGCCTATAACCTTCCAGCGTTAGTTTCTTAAAAAAAAGGAAAAGAAATTAAGCCATATACAACGTTTTTTGAAAAGAATTTGAAAAATACGATAGGTCAATTTTTTTCTAATTTCTGTACCATATTAAATTAACTATCTCATCATCAAAAAACGAGAATGTAGAAGAAAAACATAATATGCACAACATATAAACAAATAAATAAACTAATTTATGAGAGACTAATTATTTATTATAGCCTAGTTGTGTCATATCAAGATTTTCTACATGTAGCCAACTAAATAATATTTTAAGATTCAGTAAACACCAGAAAACTTAATATACATGAAGCACATTAAAAAAAAATAAACTAAGAAAAATATATTTAACAGAATGTTTTAACCTACAAATAACTAAAAAAAGACAACATAATTGACTATCCCATCATCAAAAAATGAGAAAGTAAAACTTAGACACAATACGGACAACACACAGACAAGTAAAGATACTAATTAATAAAAGAATAATTAACTGTCCCAGGCAAATTACATCAGATTAAGAAATTCTGCATATAGAGAGACAACAAAACTTAAAAAAGCACAAATATATCTTAAGGTTTCGATGTACAAATAACTTATTAGAGATAACATAATTGACTATCCCATCATAAAGAAACGAGAAAGTAAAAATTAGATGCAATATGGACAATGCAAACAAATAAACGTACCAATGTATAAGAGAGTAACTAATTATTATTGCCAAATTACATCAGATTATAATTTTCTTTAAGTAGAGAGCGAGAGTGTGTGTGCGTGAGAGAGAGAGTAAACGAAAGAAAAGAAAAAGAGACAGTGGAGGAGATAAATTGAGAGAGAATTAAATTCAATTAATAAGGAAATGTTAGATATGTATAAAACCGCTATACAAAATAATTAACAGTAACAAATGCTTACATGTTTCATGTTAAATTAAAATTTATAACAAACAACCTTACCAACCAAACAATTTTTAAGAGTTAGTAAACACCACAAAACTTAATATGCATGCAATATATTAAAATAAATAAATAAACTTAACACGCAAATATAAAATTGAAGGTTTTAATCTAAAAATAACTTATTAAAGACAACATTACATAATTGACTATACTATCATCAGAAAAACGAGAAAGTAAGAGTTAGACACAATATAGATAGCACACATACAAACAAATAAACTAATTTATAAGAAATTAATTTATTATTATGTCCAAATTACATAAAATCGAGACTTTCGAATTACATGAGATCAAGATTTTCTGCATGTATAGTGAGAGAGACTATAAAGGGGGAAGAAGAAAACGAGAAAGTAAGTGGGAAACAAATTTTATTAGTAAAAAATTTTTAGACATATACAAAATCATCATACGAAAAAACAATAGCAGTAATAAGTGATTACTTATTTCATGTTAAATTAAAACAATAAACATCATTTACAACTAAACAATATTTTAAGATTTATTAAATATAAATAACTTAAGTTTTCAATCAAAAAAATATTGATTAAAGCCTAATTGACTATCCAATCAACAAAAAATGATAAAGTAAAAGATAGAGAAAATATGCACAACAGATAAACAAATAAACATACTATTTTATAGGAAAATAATTAATTACTACAGCCAAATTACACAATAACAAGATTTTCTGCATGTAGAGAGAGAGAGAGAGAGAGAGTCTAAAAAGGGGAAAAAGAAAGATAGAAAGTAGGGAAAGATAGAAATAGATAATTAAATTTAATTAATATGAAAATTTTAAAAATCTAGAAAATCACCCTACGTAAAAACTAGCATTAATAAGTGATTACTCATTTCACATTAAATTAAAATTAACAACAAATATCATTGACAACCAAACAAAGCTTTAAGATTTGGTAAACCCATATAACTGAATTTTTCAATCAAAAAAATAACTTAATCAAGACAACACAATTAACTATCTCATCATCTAAAAACGAGAAAGTAGAAGATAGACATAATATGCATAACATATAAACAAATAAGAAAAAAATAATTTATGAGAGACTAATTATTTATTATAGCCTAGTTGTATCATATCAAGATTTTCTACATGTAACCAACCAAAAAATAATCTAAGATTCAGTAAACACCAGAAAACTTAATATGCTTAAAGTACTTAAAAAAAAAAGACCAAGCAAAAATATATTTAACTGAATGTTCTAATCTACAGATAATTTACTATCCCATCATCAAAAAATGAGAAAGTAAAACTTAGACACAATATGGAAAACACACAAACAAGTAAAGATACTAATTAATAAAAGAATAATATACTGTCATAGGAAAATTACATCAGATTAAGAATTTCTGCATATAGAGAAAGAGTAAAACTTAAAAAAGCACAAATATATCTTATGGTTTCGATCCACAAATAACTTATCAGAGATAACATAATTGACTATCCCATCATAAAGAAACGAGAAAGTAAAATTTAGATAAAATATGGACAACACAAACAAATAAATGTACTAATATATAAGAGAGTAATTAATTATTATTGCCAAATTATATCAGATTATGATTTACTTCATGTAGAGAGCGAGAGTGTGTGTGAGAGAGAGAGAGAGTAAATGAAAGAAAGGGGAAAGAGACAGTGGAAGAGATAAATTAAGAGGGAATTAAATTCAATTAATAAGGAAATGTTAGACATGTACAAAACCCCTATACAAAATAAATAACAGTAACAAATGCTTACATGTTTCATGTTAATTTAAAATATATAATAAATATCATTACCATCCAAACAATTTTTAAGAGTTAGTAAACACTACAAAACTTAATATGCATGCAATATATTAGAAAAATAAATAAACTTAACATGCAAATATATAATTGAAGGTTTTAATCTAAAAATAACTTATTAAAGACAACATTACATAATTAACTATACCATCATCAAAAAAACGAGAAACTTACCTAATTTCTCCATGTACCAAATAAAGAGTATTTGTTGGTCTGGAACACATTTCGTTGTATCTGGAATCTTCTTTTCCTAAATGGCAATTTTCGGTCAATTTTGGTCATTCTCGGTGGAGAGAGTTCAAAACACGGAGTTTGTTGCCCGAAACTTACCTAATATCTCAAAGTACCAAATAAGGAGTATTTGTTGGTCTCGAACTCATTTCATTGTATCTAGCACCTTCTTTTCCCAATTGGCAATTTTCGGTCAATTTCGGTCAATTCTCATTTGAGAGAGTTCAAAACATCGAGTTTGTTGCCCAAAACTTACCTAATATCTCAAAGTACCAAATAAAGAGTATTTGTTGGACTAGAACTCTTTTCGTTGTATCTAGCACCTTCTTTTCCCAATTTGCAATTTTCGCTCGATTTCGGTCATTCTATGTGGAGAGAGTTCAAAATATGGAGTTTGTTGCCCGAAACATACCAAATGTCTCAAAGTACCAAATAAAGAGTATTTGTTAGTCTAGAACTCATTTCGTTGTATCTAGCACCTTCTTTTCCCAATGGGCAATTTTCGGTCAATTTTGCTAAATTCTCGCTGGAGAGCGTTCAAAACATGGAGTTTGTTACCCAAAACTTACCTAATATCTCAAAGTACCAAATAAAGAGTATCTGTTGGTCTAGAACACATTTCGTTGTATCTAGCACCTTCTTTTCCTAATTGGTAATTTTCAGTCGATTTTGGTCATTCTCTGTGGAGAGAACTCAAAACATAGAGTTTGTTGCACGAAACTTACCTAATTTCTCGAAGTACCAAATAAAGGGTATTTGTTGGTCTAGAACTCATTTCGTTGTATCTAGCACGTTCTTTTCCCAATTTGAAATTTTCTGTCGATTTCGGTCATTCTCTGTGGAGAGAGTTCAAAACATGGAGTTTGTTGCCGGAAACATACCAAATTTCTCAAAGTACCACATAAAGAGTATTTGTTGGTCTAGAACTCATTTCGTTGTATCTAGCCCCTTATTTTCCCAATTGGTAATTTTTGGTCAATTTTGGTCAATTTTGGTCAATTCTCATTGTAGAGAGTTCAAAACATGGAGTTTGTTACCCGAAACTTACCTAGTATCTCAATGTACCAAATAAAGAATATTTGTTGGTCTTGAACTCATTTCGCTGTATCTAGCACCGTCTTTTCCCGATTAGCAATCTTCGGTCAATTTTGGTCATTCTCAGTGGAGAGAGTTCAAAACATGGAGTTTGTTGCCCAAAACTTACCTCATATCTCAAAGTACTAAATAAAGAGTATTTGTTAGTCTAGAACTCTTTTCGTTGTATCTAGCACCTTCTTTTCTTAATTGGCAATCTTCGGTCAATTTTGGTTATTCTCAGTGGAGAGAGTTCAAAACATGGAGTTTATTGCCCAAAACTTACCTAATGTCACAATGTACCAAATAAAGAATATTTGTGGGTCTACAACTCATTTCGTTGTATCTAGCACCGTCTTTTCCCAATTGGCAATCTTCGATCAATTTTGGTCATTCTCAGTGGAGAGAGTTCAAAACAAGGAGTTTGTAGCCCGAAACTTACCTAATATCTCAAANTAAACATACTATTTTATAGGAAAATAATTAATTACTACAGCCAAATTACACAATAACAAGATTTTCTGCATGTAGAGAGAGAGAGAGAGAGAGAGTCTAAAAAGGGGAAAAAGAAAGATAGAAAGTAGGGAAAGATAGAAATAGATAATTAAATTTAATTAATATGAAAATTTTAAAAATCTAGAAAATCACCCTACGTAAAAACTAGCATTAATAAGTGATTACTCATTTCACATTAAATTAAAATTAACAACAAATATCATTGACAACCAAACAAAGCTTTAAGATTTGGTAAACCCATATAACTGAATTTTTCAATCAAAAAAATAACTTAATCAAGACAACACAATTAACTATCTCATCATCTAAAAACGAGAAAGTAGAAGATAGACATAATATGCATAACATATAAACAAATAAGAAAAAAATAATTTATGAGAGACTAATTATTTATTATAGCCTAGTTGTATCATATCAAGATTTTCTACATGTAACCAACCAAAAAATAATCTAAGATTCAGTAAACACCAGAAAACTTAATATGCTTAAAGTACTTAAAAAAAAAAGACCAAGCAAAAATATATTTAACTGAATGTTCTAATCTACAGATAATTTACTATCCCATCATCAAAAAATGAGAAAGTAAAACTTAGACACAATATGGAAAACACACAAACAAGTAAAGATACTAATTAATAAAAGAATAATATACTGTCATAGGAAAATTACATCAGATTAAGAATTTCTGCATATAGAGAAAGAGTAAAACTTAAAAAAGCACAAATATATCTTATGGTTTCGATCCACAAATAACTTATCAGAGATAACATAATTGACTATCCCATCATAAAGAAACGAGAAAGTAAAATTTAGATAAAATATGGACAACACAAACAAATAAATGTACTAATATATAAGAGAGTAATTAATTATTATTGCCAAATTATATCAGATTATGATTTACTTCATGTAGAGAGCGAGAGTGTGTGTGAGAGAGAGAGAGAGTAAATGAAAGAAAGGGGAAAGAGACAGTGGAAGAGATAAATTAAGAGGGAATTAAATTCAATTAATAAGGAAATGTTAGACATGTACAAAACCCCTATACAAAATAAATAACAGTAACAAATGCTTACATGTTTCATGTTAATTTAAAATATATAATAAATATCATTACCATCCAAACAATTTTTAAGAGTTAGTAAACACTACAAAACTTAATATGCATGCAATATATTAGAAAAATAAATAAACTTAACATGCAAATATATAATTGAAGGTTTTAATCTAAAAATAACTTATTAAAGACAACATTACATAATTAACTATACCATCATCAAAAAAACGAGAAACTTACCTAATTTCTCCATGTACCAAATAAAGAGTATTTGTTGGTCTGGAACACATTTCGTTGTATCTGGAATCTTCTTTTCCTAAATGGCAATTTTCGGTCAATTTTGGTCATTCTCGGTGGAGAGAGTTCAAAACACGGAGTTTGTTGCCCGAAACTTACCTAATATCTCAAAGTACCAAATAAGGAGTATTTGTTGGTCTCGAACTCATTTCATTGTATCTAGCACCTTCTTTTCCCAATTGGCAATTTTCGGTCAATTTCGGTCAATTCTCATTTGAGAGAGTTCAAAACATCGAGTTTGTTGCCCAAAACTTACCTAATATCTCAAAGTACCAAATAAAGAGTATTTGTTGGACTAGAACTCTTTTCGTTGTATCTAGCACCTTCTTTTCCCAATTTGCAATTTTCGCTCGATTTCGGTCATTCTATGTGGAGAGAGTTCAAAATATGGAGTTTGTTGCCCGAAACATACCAAATGTCTCAAAGTACCAAATAAAGAGTATTTGTTAGTCTAGAACTCATTTCGTTGTATCTAGCACCTTCTTTTCCCAATGGGCAATTTTCGGTCAATTTTGCTAAATTCTCGCTGGAGAGCGTTCAAAACATGGAGTTTGTTACCCAAAACTTACCTAATATCTCAAAGTACCAAATAAAGAGTATCTGTTGGTCTAGAACACATTTCGTTGTATCTAGCACCTTCTTTTCCTAATTGGCAATTTTCGGTCGATTTTGGTTTGGAGAGAATTCAAAACATAGAGTTTGTTGCACGAAACTTACCTAATTTCTTGAAGTACCAAATAAAGGGTATTTGTTGGTCTAGAACTCATTTCGTTGTATCTAGCACGTTCTTTTCCCAATTTGAAATTTTCGGTCAATTCTCGTTGGAGAGAGTTGAAAACATGGAGTTTGTTGCCCAAAACTTACCCAGTATATCAAAGTACCAAATAAAGAGTATTTGTTGGTCTTAAACTCATTTCGTTGTATCTAGCACCTTCTTTTCCCAATTGGCAATTCTCGGTCAATTTTGGTCAATTCTCATTTGAGAGAGTTCAAAACATGGAGTTTGTTGCCCAAAACTTACCTAATATCTCAATGTACCGAATAAAGAGTATTTGTTGGTCTAGAACTATTTTCATTGCATCCAGCACCTTCTTTTCCCAATTTGCAATTTTCGCTCGATTTCGGTTATTCTCTATGGAGATAGTTCAAAACTTGGAGTTTATTGCCCGAAACATACCAAATTTCTCAAAGTACCAAATAAAGAGTATTTGTTGGTCCAGAACTCATTTCGTTGTATCTAGCACCTTCTTTTCCCAATTGGCAATTTTTGGTCAATTTTGGTCAATTCTCATTGGAGAGAATTCAAAACATGGAGTTTGTTGCCCGAAACTTACCTAGTATCTCAATGTACCAAATAAAGAATATTTGTTGGTCTTGAACTCATTTCGCCGGATCTAGCACCGTCTTTTCCCAATTAGCAATCTTCGGTCAGTTTTGGTCATTCTCAGTGGAGAGTGTTCAAAACATAGAGTTTGTTGCCCAAAACTTACCAAATATCTCAAAGTACTAAATAAAGAGTATTTGTTAGTCTAGAACTCTTTTCGTTGTATCTAGCACGTTCTTTTCCCAATTGGCAATTTTCGGTCAATTCTCGTTGGAGAGAGTTCAAAACATAGAGTTTGTTGCCTAAAACTTACCTAGTACCTCAGAGTACCGAATAAGGAGTATTTGTTGGTCTAGAACTCATTTTGCTATATCTAGCACCTTCTTTTCCCAATTGGCAATTTTCGGTCAATTTTGGTCAGTTCTCATTGGAGAAAGTTCAAAACATGGAGTTTGTTGCCCAAAACATACCTAATATCTCAAAGTACCAAATAAAGAGTATTTGTTGGTCTAGAACTCATTTCGTTGTATCTAGCATCTTCTTTTCCCAATTGGCGAGTTTCGGTCAATTCTCATTGTTGAGAGTTCAAAACATGGTCGCAAAGTACCAAATAAAGAGTATTTGTTGGTCTAGAACTCGTTTCGTTGTATCTAGCACGTTTTTTTCCCAATCGGCGAGTTTCGGCCAATTTTGGTCAATTCTCATTGGAGAGAGTTCAAAACATGGAATTTGTTGCCCAAAACTTACCTAATGTCTCAAAGTACCAAAAAAAGAGTATTTGTTGGTCTAGAACTCATTTCGTTGTATTTAGCACGTTCTTTTCCCAATTGGCAATTTTCGGCCAATTTTGGTCAATTTTCATTGGAGGGAGTTCAAAACATGGAGTTTGTTGCCCGAAACTTACCTAATATCTCAAAGTACCCAATAAAGAGTATTTGTTGGTCTAGAACTCAATTCGTTGTATCTAGTACCTTCTTTTTCCGATTGGCAATTTAAGGTCGATTTTGGTCAATTCTCATTGAAGAGAGTTCAAAACATAGAGTTTGTTGCCGAAACTTACCTAATTTCTCAAAGTACCCAATAAAGAGTATTTGTTGGTCTAGAACTCATTTCGTTGTGTCTAGCACCTTCTTTTCCCAAATTGAAATTTTTGGTCGATTTTGGTCATTCTCTGTGGAGAGAGTTCAAAACACGGAGTTTGTTACCTGAAACATACCAAATATCTCAAAGTACCAAATAAAGAGTATTTGTTGGTCTAGAACTCATTTCGTTGTATCGAGCACCTTCTTTTCCCAAGTGGGAATTTTCGGTCAATTTTGGTCAATTCTTATTGGAGAGAGTTCAAAACATGGAGTTTGCTGCCTGAAATATACCTAATATCTCAAAGTACCAAATAAAGAGTATTTGTTGGTCTAGAACTCATTTTGTTGTATCTAGCACCTTCTTTTCCCAATTGGCAATTTCCAGTCAATTTTGGTCAATTCTCATTGGAGAGAGTTCAAAACATGGAGTTTGTTGACCGAAACTTACCTAATGTCTCAAAGTACCAAATAAAGAGTATCTGTTAGTCTAGAACACATTTCGTTGTATCTAGCACCTTCTTTTCTCAATTGGTAATTTTCGGTCGACTTTGGTCATTCCCTGTGGAGAGTGTTCAAAACATAGAGTTTGTTGCCCGAAACTTACCTAATATCTCAAAGTACCAAGTAAAGAGTATTTGATCGTATAGAACTCATTTTGTTGTATCTAGCTCGTTCTTTTCCCAATTAGCAATTTTCTGTCAATTCTCATTGGAGAGAGTTCAAAACATGGAGTTTGTTGCCCAAAACTTACCTAGTCTCAAAGTACCAAATAAAGAGTATTTGTTGGTCTAGAACTTATTTGCTTTATCTAGGACCTTCTTTTCCAAATTGGCAATTTTCGGTCAACTTTGGTTAGTTTTCATTGGAGAGGGTTCAAAACATGGAGTTTGTTGCCCAAAACATACCTAATATCTCAAGGTACGGAATAAAGAGTATTTGTTGGTCTAGAACTCATTTCGTTGTACCTAGCACCCTCTTTTCCCAATTGGCGATTTTTAGTCAATTCTCATTGGAGAAAGTTCAAAACATGGAGGTTGTTGCCCAAAACTTACCTAATATCACAAAGTACGAAATAAAGTATATTTGTTGGTCTAGAACTCGTTTCGTTGTATCTAGCACGTTCTTTTCCCAATTGGCGATTTTCGGTCAATTTTGGACAATTCTTATTGGAGAGAATTCAAAACAGGGAATTTGTTGCCCAAAACTTACCTAATGTCTCAAAGTACCAAAAAAAGAGTATTTGTTGGTCTAGAACTCATTTCGTTGTATCTAGCACGTTCCTTTCCCAATTGGCAATTTTCGGTCAATTCTCATTGGAGGGAGTTCAAAACATGGAGTTTGTTGCCGGAAACTTATCTAATTTCTCAAAGTACCCAATAAAGAGTATTTGTTGGTCTAGAACTCATTTCATTGTGTCTAGCAACTTCTTTTCCCAATTGGCAATTTAAGGTC
>JXTC01000671.1:0-14226 GCA_002914845.1 Trema orientale
TAAAGCAACAAAACTATATCGATTCCTAAACTCTGATATGGGTGTAAAATTTTGAATGTTACACCCACCACCTTCCGCTGCGCCATGCGATGGCAGCCAACAGATATGTGTAACACAATTAAATAATTTTGTGAGTTTCAGATTCATCCACTAATTCAAAATTGACATATAAGGACTCGTTTCTTAAACAAATCAGATTTAGTTCAACGTATATACGGACCCAAATATGATTAGTTTAAAACTCATATACAGATTTTAACTTTTTATTAGGTGGGACTAATATAGAACTCATATAATGATTTTAAACTTTTAATATGTATGTTGGGACTTTTTAATTATGTGAACTTAATCGTTTGTATATTAAGATTTTTTGAAATGTAATAGACTATAATTGTCATGCCCCGATCCGAAGGATATGTGCTGCCCCACAGGCGTGTAAGACGTGTTTATAATTCAATATAATCAAGAACAATTAATCTCAAACAATTTTCAATGTATAATGTAAAACTCAATAATTCTTATCTCCAAACATTTAAAGTAAGGAACTATAATCTAATAAAAGACGATATTTTTCTAAAGAAAGTCCTGAAAAAGGTATTATGACATCCTTTAAACACATAAAATTACTGTTTAATTTTTTAATGATCAACCTTTCTAGTCTTTATATTTTTTTTAATAAAAATGAACTAATTTCTCTTTTCGAATCATGCAACCCAATTGTTTCTAAACAAGTTCTCCTTTGTCAACACTTCCACTAATGATCGTTGAAATTTGAGAAGAAAAAATAAAAAAATAAGCTCGACAACTTAATAAGTAACTGGTAACCCTAACTAGTTGGATCAAGTATATGTAATTTGAAAAAAAAAAATAACAACAATTTTCAGAACAAAATTAGCTTTAGAATTTTAGTACCTTTCAAAATAACCAAGTCAAAATGATTTGTAAGCAATTTAACAAATGAGTATTAAGTTTCAAAATATGTTATTTCAAACTCATTCAATAACTAATAATACTTTTGAAGTACTTCCTAATAATTTTTTTACAACTATAGTCATACGTAACTCTTGTGACTAGATCCACATTTACTACACTCGACATCTGTAGTTAGGTCCACATTATATAGTCACTCAAAAGAGTTTCAAAATATATTCATATATAATAATAGTTCAAAAATAATTTTACTTTAATCTCATTATAACACTGATATTATTCCAAAACAATTTTTATGTAACCATTGTCAATAACAATTTTATAAACTTGATTCATAATTTGGTATAAAACAATTATTATATAAAATCATAATATCTTTCATAAAAATGACTATGTAGTCTGTCGCCAACTTACCCAAATTAGTAACTTATCAAATACTACCCTAAAACTCTAGCATAGCAATAAGACAGGGTCAATCCCACAGATATCTGGTATTAATAAATCAATCCTAATTATTCTATTTAATTAAATAGGGATTTGAAATTCAAATAAAACATAAAACAAAATCGACTAAAGGAAAGAATACCCAATAAATAAACTATAACTAAGAAAATGCATTCACCACTAACCAATTCATCAATCCTAACCACTAAAACCCTTTCCTAATGTAACGCCCCCTAGTTTAACCATATTATCATATACAGCCAAACTAGGAAATATAATTCTTTCTTAAACATTATCTTTAGTTTTATAAAAAGGTGGGTAAATTTGAACTTTCTAAAGCTTTTAAACAAAGCAACTGTATGGCATTACTTACAAAAAGTATCTTTATAAAATGTACAATCAAAAGAGGTTTTCACCAGTCTATTTTGCCATCAGCAGTAGTATTTACATTGCACCAAATGTCTCAAAGCAAAAACGTCGCCCACAGGTCAAGCTCGTCCACAACTGTATGATCATGGCGACAAAAGGCAAGCCAGGCAACCAGTTAGTCAATACCAAAATATGCCTCATCGTCTGCATCACAAGACTAAAATGAGCTAAAGCTCAGTAAGTAAAAACTATGCATGCTTATGTATACTTTATAATCCCATAAAGTTCCCATTGTATCCTTTTCTTTCTTAAACGATTGCGTCTATTCATTTTGTTTAAAAATATTCATAGTTGGGCCCCTTAGCACATTGCTAGTCCCGTAAGTCGATAGGCCGTGATAACATTAGGCGGAAACTCTGGCCAAGAGTAAAATAAGGTGCGACCGTCGTGTGAGGTTTTTGAAAACTCCTTCCCTCATCAAAGGGGCATCCCACACCGCGCTAATATTGTCCCGCTTCAACGAGACACATCATAAGATCCGCAAGTCCCGCTTCAACAGGAGAGTCTGCATCAACAGACTTACCTACCCAGCTCCGACAAACTAGCAATTGCACTTAAAACTTATCTCATTAAATTGGTACAATGGTACTTACTTTTAAATACTCTGCAATGAAATTCTCAATTTTCATGCAAGACGTGCCATGCACATGCCATTTCATAACTTTCAAGAATAAACAAGTTTCACATAACGCATATTCCATGTAGTTCTTGTGATGCAATTGTAAGTCTTTACTTACCTCGTGTCCTGAATAGAAATTGATAGTGGAAAGAGTCAATATCCCCTAGAGATTGGTGTGCCAATCACCTGTCATGAAATTATTTTATTCTAGATGCACATTTTTCTAAAATGAATGAACTAAGATACTTGGACAAGACTGAAATCACTACTTTCACCAAATTAGGAAACTTGATAATATAATAACTCGGAAGCATATAAATCACTTAAGGTACTTGGTAGTCCTTGGTAGTCAATAACTAGTATTGAAAATTTTTTTAAAAGTACTAAAATATAAATGCTATTCATTAGCATAAAACTAATCCAAAATGGCACATAATTTCATAAAAACTAGCTCATTTGTTTCTAAATGGTGCCATTTCATTTTAAAAATATTTGGACAGCACCTCCTCTATTTTTAGGACATTCCCATATGATTAAAATCATGGTTTTAAACCTGCAATAATAATTAACAATCCAATTCCTACATATACACATCAAAGAGGATCACTTAGAACAATCTAAGTGCATTTGAATTCTTTTTCGGTTTAAACAAGTTTAAAACCGCTTTTACACTTATTTTTCATCACAACCAGCTACAAATTAAGTGTCATAAACAATAAGATCAATAAAATATAGACTCCAAGTTTATGAAATCAGATTACAAATATAGGAAACTTAATCTACTACACATGAAAGCACTTAAATTCATAAATAGCAACTTTGGGGCCTCAGGTTTAAATTTAATCCTCAACTTAAATTTTATGTTTCCAGCAATATTTAAGGGCTCCTAGGATCATTATTCATCAAACAATAACCTTGGTTTAAGAGCTGAAATAAGAGAAATTAACTATAACTTCAAAATCCTACATAATGCTCACCTTGACTAGTTTGAGTTTTTATTGAAGCTCTTGCCTTCTACCTCCACCAAATTGATTCACAAGGCTTTAAAACTGATTTTAGGACTCAAGAGAACCTAGAGGAACCATTATTTAATTGAGAGCATGTGGTGAATTGAAATTAGAAAATAAAACATAAGAAGAAGAATTAGTAGAACTATTTTGACTAGTTTTGATCTATCTTGCTTTCTAGAGCTCCAACTTGAGTTCTACCACTTGGAAACTCTTGGAAATGATTAAGGGAAGTTGAGAGAAGTGTAGGAAGGTGTTGGAGAGGCTCAGGTCATGGCTGGAGAGAAAGGGAAGGCAAATGACCAGATTTGGTCTAAAAGTGATACTTAAGAACTAAGAAATGGCATAACTTAAATTCTAAGGGGTATTTTGGGTATTTTGCTCATTACTTTCCATTTGTCAAGCTCTAAAACATCCTTAGCATACTCACCACGTTGCTGGTCATTCCCATACACCCAAGTGTAGCCAAAGTTGGTGAATCCTAGTTTAGAAAGTGAAAACTAGTTATACTTTGACTTATGATCCTATATGGCCAATCTTATTGTAATTTGGTGGAACCTAGCTCCATAACCAATCATTAAACATAAAAATAAGTCAATTACACTCCAATTAACATTGCAAACATAGTATTAGCACTCAATTATTAGAATGCACAAAAACGACATTACGCGATTAAGCTTAATCTAAGCTAGCTTAGTGCAACTAAATACGAATTAGTGTCCTGAGTGCCACCTCGTGCTTACCTGGAGCCGACAAATAAAATGCTATAAATGAGTCCTAGACATTGAATTAAGCCTATTTGACGTGTTAAACATACAGTGAATTCGGCTCCGAAGTGCGTGAAAACTGTATTTTACCGAAAATCTACTATTTGACCAAGTTATCAACAAGCATGATCTTAATGCATGTGCACATAGTATTGCTTTCATAATTATATTCTTTGTTCTTTTAGCACACCGAGCTCTCTCTCTCTGAGGGTATTGAGCCTTTACACTGCATTAGGACACTTCGACAATAATTAGTGTAATAACATGTATATAAATGTACATAACATAATGAAAGAGCATGAAACTATGAAAATGGTATTAATGACTTCTAGATGCCTAATATGAAATTAGAATATGTTTATTATTGGCTTAGTATGCATGTGAGAATCTCGGGCGCCACACCTAACCATCCTATTGAGGCTATTGACCTAGACTAACCCACAAACACAGCTTTAGCCTATTACCTTCTAATATACTCAAGCAAATACAATAATTCATCCTATTAAACTATTGGCAAATGCACAATTTAACAAGAGCATTAAATACTAAGGCTTAAGTCAATATAAATCTAAGAAGATATAAACATAGATCATCCTTGTCTATATCATATTCTCTATCCTAGTTAATCTAATCAAACGATATCAATTTACCATGAATTGCTACCTAGAATTAGATTTAGTTTATACTCAGACCTAAGTCTAGCAATATATAATTCACATAAATTATTTAGTTAGCTATCCAAACAATAAACATGACCCATAATCATAATTAAGCACAAGAAAATGTAAAAACCTCAATATGTATTGAATAGAAAAGCAAAAGTTCACATGGTAAAACATTGATTACATGGCTAGGGCTTTAGCAAGCCCTTAGCTAAATTGAAACTAGCCTAACATGATAAAAAGAATTACAAGACATACTAAAAGAAATCAAAGGTAAAGTGATGCAAAAACACTTAGTAATCGGCAAAAAATCTAGACAGAGGCCTCCTTGAATCAGCCGATGTTTCGATCACCTTCTCTCTTTCTTCTCTTTAGGCACTCTAGGGTTTTAGATAGAGTTTCTCTCTCTAATTCTTGATTGGGATCCCTCAAGTCTGACCTAGAATGTCTTATTTATAGCCCACAACTCTTCAGTGGTACATTTATAATTCATTGGGCAAATTAGAAGCAGAGAAGAGCTTAAATTCATTAAATATGTCATCTATGCGGGCTCCCAGTGTTACTCGTCCTGGGACTCAGTGTAGGGGTGGCTGAGAAGGGCTTAAATTCATCATATATGTCGTGTGTATGGACTCCCAGGACTTAGCACAAGGGCGCTGAGTTTTTGGGACTTTTATTATTTTTCTGTGAATTGACGCCCTTTTTTAGCCCAGCTTTTTGCTTCTTCTCTATTTCGTCCGATTTTTTACCTATCTTTATTCCTTTACCTCTTTTTTCACGAAAAATACCTAAAAATATGAAAACAACCAAAATTAAGCTATAAAAAATATATATAAACTACTAGAAAGGACATAAAACTATGACTAAAATAATTAAAAAATAGCACTTATTAAATTCCCCCACACTTGAACTTTGTTATTCCTCGAGCAAAGGGAACTTAAGACTAACCTATACAAACTAAATAGTCTAAACAATCTCTTAGCTCAAAATTCTAAATATCATGCATAGTCATTCACCTCAACTTCTAACTCACATAGATCAAATTCTTCAACATTCATAGATTAATAGACATTTCTGATAGAACACACTCATGCATGCACAAAGCAACCAGAAACTGAAAGTAAATATTCTGTACAAATTTTGGAAACAACTCCTATGTATTTCACTTAAATCATCACTCTCTTCCCAGTCACAAGACTATAGTCATAATCTCTCTCTTTGATTATATTTCTACTATACCTGAAGGTAATCCCTAAAATCACAAGGTCTTGCAAAATATTGTAATAGGGCTAATAGGTATTAGGTTCAAGAATAAAAGGAATAAGATAAAATCAAAGGGTCCTAAAATCTCATAGAGTAAGAGACAAACAATCACTCATATAAGCACACTCTCACTCCCAAAAAATCACAAGGCCAAATTAAATAGTGTTGGGCCTTTTCTTCAGTCTAACCAAACCTTCTCAAATCAAGGAAAAATTGCCCACACACAATATAGAAAAAGGTAAATTTTCACTAATTTGCATACAGAGATGGAACACAATTTTTTTTTATGTTTCCATTCTTTTATATATATATCTTCTTTATTCTTCATTTCTTTTCAATATTGAGCAATCTCTCAATCCTTCTATTTCTCTCACCCTTCCTTCTTTTGACACAAGGAATTTCTCCACGCTTATCTGTTTCACTCAACCCAAATTCTTTTTTGAATTTCCTCCTATTATCCCTTACTCTACTCAATCCATAGAACCAAAGGTAAGGAAAATGTATTTAGGCTAAGCAAAAAGGATAAAATGTGGTAACCAAAGAAACAGGTATACATGTAGGCTCAAATGGTTAACTAGGGAGATGTCCTTAGATATCAAAACAAGGAACCGGCACATATAGCTATGGTGGTCAAAACCTAAATTGTCTTAATCATTTTCTAGGTCAAACACAGTCAGTAGTTCGCTTCAATACATCTCTAAGAGAATTCTAACTTCTAGTCCTTATCACAGAATTGAAGTAACACTTCAAACAAAATTATAGGAACCATAAACTAAAACATGTAATTCTCTACACAAATCAACTCTGGTTACTTATATACAAAACACAAGCATGGCTGTCTTCCAAGCACATTAATCCTAGAATGACTTAAAATTATTACTATACTTATCATCCATCAAAGCTAAGACTAAATATGACACTCATTATCAAAAGCTAGAAAATTGCACCTAAGACCTAAATAAAATTGATAAAGAAAGATAGAAAAAGAAAACTAGATAAAATATGCAAATAAAATAAAATAAAAAACAAATATACAATAGCAGTTCAGAAATTAAAAAAAAAAATTAAGGCACATGAGAGATAATTACCCCTCTCCCCCACACTTAGTCTATACATTGTCCTCAATGTATGAATAAAAGTACAGACTAAGAAAAGGAAAGGAAAAAGAAAGATAAGAAAACCCTATGTTACTCATAAAGCTTAGGAAATCAACATCTGACTACTCACTGGTAACCCCCATCTCTCTCTCTCTCAAATCTACTCGTCCTCATCATTCTCGTCTGCCTTGTTTTGTGCCTGATAAGGAGGGATATGGGGAATGTTACTCAGATCACCATCAATTCCCACAAGTCCTTGCCTTAACAGTTGCTCAAACATCTGAAAGCATGTGGAAGTGTAGTTGGCAAGGCACTCATATTGCTGATCAAGGCTCTCCATCCTCTCAGGTATGGTCATAGACATCGTAGGATGCCTGAATAGAGGTAATGGTCCTGGTAGTCCTTGAAAAGCCTGCTTCAGAAGGTGGATCATTTGTTGACTCAAGAATGATCATCTCAATGATAGGGTTCTGGGGCCACACAATCGTCTCATTGTCGTCCCACTTGACCCCAGCATTCTTACAGATCATAGTAATAAGTGATGGGAAGTAGAGCCCATACTTATGGTTGCGCAATGTAGCCATGATGCTGGTGTGAATGACCTTTCCGATGTCAATAGTTCGGCTTGTCACTAGACAGAAGAGAAGGATCATGTGATCCCTAGTGACATGGCCATAATGTGTGCTGGGCATAAGGCGGTTGTGGAGGAAATGATTCTAGATCTTGGCATATTGATTCAGATAGTAGGCTGACGTGTCCTTAATGTTAAATCCACCAGTCGTCATCCTCCATTGGTAAACTGGACCACATAAAGTAGTCGCCACCTCATCCATGTCGGGGTTGCTGTCAATGTGCACACCCCAGTCTAAACATATAATTGGGCGTACACCCCATTCTAAATATATAATTTGGGCGCATACCCCAATTTAAAATATTTGGCTTTCATTATTTCAAAGTCCAAATAACTGATAATTAATTATCATTTAGTCCAATATTGAAATTTTTATTAATTTCTATATTTTTCTTTGCATTGGACTAATCTCTTATTTTTCATGAGGAACATTCTCACACTGCCCACGTGGCTCGCAAGCGAGAAAAACATACGCAAACAAGCACGCTTATGGTGACGAAGCCGCAATATCAAGACTGAAGTTTGTCACCTCTGCAAAAAGTTTCACTAACAAGCAGGACATGAGAATAGCCAGTCTAGGCAATATTTAAGCTAAACTCCAAAATTTGTTGCTCACATGCAACGTACTCTTTTCCCTTTCTAGAGATTTTTTCCACTGGGTTTTGCTCTAATAAGGTTTTAACGAAGCGTTGTTTGGGTTGGGCCAATCCAATAGAAATGTTTTGGCATGACTATCTGGAACCCAACTAGAGCTAGCGATCTGCTACTTGGAGCTTACCTACAAATGGCATCAGTCGTTCTTTTCGGATTTGAAGAAAATTAGATTATCTTACAAGTAGGTGCCAACCTAGTTGGGATGTACCTGTAAGATAATTGTGCTTCGTCTTTTCTTAGAAATTCATCCAAAAAAAGACATTCCCTCTCTATGAATGCGGTATTTTCAAGGCACATTCGAAGACTATATTGGAGAAAAATTCACATTAGTGAGCTCTAGCGAATGGTCACATTCACTATAGCTCAGGAGACTTAATGTTTTGGAGTGTGACAATTTTTTAATTAGTCACTAACTAAAAATGTTAAGTCACAAATAATGTGATAATTGTGCAATTTGTGGTCCATTAAGAAAATTTGAAGGGGCAAAATTACACAAGAAAATTTTGACATCTTAAGACAAGTATCAATTTCTTATTGGGATATAGTCAAATTCACGTCATATCATCGAGGAGCTTGGACCACATTAGTCATTATGCTATGTGTCACAAAATTATTGAGCCATTTGTCATACAACTATTGGACCATCATGGTAAATAGGTGTCATAATCTCCCATCTTATTCTTTTAGGAGAGGACACATTGCATGATAGGTGTCAATTTCGTAGGAGCTCTTAAACTAGTTTTTATCTATCCCACCGTTTATATTTCATGTATATATATAGGTGTTGTTTCGTGAGCATCAAGGACAAGAGGCGGTGGTGGTTTTGTTCCCATCATGTTATAGTTTTGAGACTTTGTATTAAAGTGAGGGATGGGAATTCGTGTTGATATATATATAGGGGAGGGGGACCAGACAAAAAAGGACAGGAAGCAACCCATTTGCTGAATAATACAAATAGCTTTGCTTTCTCTCTCTGGCTTTGCCGTGCATTTTTCCTTGCTCTTCATCTCTCTTTCTTTTGTTCATAGTTCAAACTCATTGTGTTTGATCCATTAATAACTCTTCATCCTCATCTTATAATTCTTATTCATGTTATCATCACCCTCACTTACTTCTCTCGTATAAACTACCATCTCTATTATTATGTTTTCCTTATTGTTCAATCTGTAGCCCACCACCATCTAGTAATCTTTCCTTTTTATTCAAGTTAAAACCCCACTCACGTGTATATTGTTTTGCACAAACCCAATTCACATTTTTGTTCACCTGTGACCCAAATATTATTACCTCTACTATCCTTGTCAATTCCTGAAGCATTATCAATTCAAGCATATTTCTTTTGGGCCCAAAATCGTTCACTCTTTTGTGTTGAACCTACAACCCTTTTGATTTCATAACATTTTCTCCACCTTACATCTATCAAGCCGTGACCAATCTTTTGGTCTTTTTTCTTACCATTTACGTATATATATATATATATATATATATATATATATATATATATATGTATATTTGTGTTTCTTTACACGTTCATGCATGTAGAGTTTAATCAATATATCCACAGTTTTATCATATCTCTAAATATTTACATAGAACTAGATAATTTTGCATATATTCATTTTTAAGTCCATTTCCATTCTTTGCATGTCGTAGGCCCAATATCTAAGTTTACATCATTTTATTTTCATTCAATTACTTTTATATCACATTTGTACTATTTATTATTTGTACTATTTATTATTTTCATGTCACTTTTTCTACTAACTTATACAACAAATTTCTTTGCATGTAATTTCTAATCCGTGCACTTTAGTGATCTCTGGGTACCGGGCTACTCTCCACACTCTCGTGCTTGACCTGTAGCACAAGTTCGAGGTTTTGTGCTCCCTATATTTTTTTTTTATAAATATACATATCTGTCTTATATCTCTACCTTGGCGGGTAATTTGTATTGCTGCTCTAAGTGCAATCAATTACTACGCATCCTCTTCCTCGTAAAGTAATCTGTATTGCTGCTTTAAGTGCAATCGGTTGCTTTACTCCCCTTTTAATTATTGTGCGCATTTATTTAGTGATCTGTGTTGTTTTCCCTTGCAACCTGTCACACCGCTTTATTTAAATTTCACACTTTAATTTCAGTTATTTATTATTATTTACGATGATATGGCTGGACTTAACGCCTCGTAATTCTAACCCCTCTAACTAACTGAAACTGGCATATGGACGGTATCGCCTTCGTCAGTTTCTAACTATTTATTTTTCTGCAATTTATTTCTGTTGCTAACTTCTAGTTGACACCATGGTCGGTTTATTCGCCTCAGTCAACTAGTAATATTTAAATTCCTGTCTATTTATTTATTGCATTATTATATTACTTCTATTCTTCAGTTGACAATATGGTCGGTTTATTCGCCTCCGTCAACTTTTAATATTATTTTATTTCTGCTGCACACTAAGTGAGTCATCTTTGCAACCGCCAATCTTGTCGAGATACGTATGAAGAGTTGTTCTTATTGCAACCGCCTATCTTGTTTCGACATGTGGAAGTGTTGTGACGACCCTTTCTGTTGTGCATTCTAATGGTATAACGCAATTATCTTCTGTTTTATTTTAATTAAGTACAGGTCATACTAATTAATCTAGAGCACAACTCCGACCCCAAACAATTTTTAAGGATATTATTGTATTTTATAAGTTAAAATTCTTCAAAAAGTCGACTCAGATTATTAATTTTCAGAACTTTTTAATCTCATGGTATTATTTTGCAGAGTCCAAATTTCAGGATTTAAATTGCAGAACACCTAAACCTTAGAGTATTTTTTTGCAGTTATTCTTTTTTTTAAGATCAATATAAAAAATGATCCTTTCTTACACTTATTTAATAAATGACCGTTTTTTAGTTGATCTATTTTTTATAAAATAAATCAATTTTTTAAAAATAAACCAATATATTTTGATATACTAAATATGGAAAGCAGCTATTTTTTAAATAATTTTCAAAATTCGGCCATTTTTTAACATCTTTCGAAAAATAGCCTTTTGCAAATTATGATCCAACATTCGGCCATTTGGCTAAAAAGTCCAAGATAATTTAATAGCTAATCTCTTTGGATCAGTAATAGTAGACCCTGAATTATATTCATTATACCACTTTGCTCCTCCTAACTTTTAACTTGCATAGTAATAGCCCTTGAATTATATAATTACTGTAATAATGATCTTTTCGTCACAAACTATTAGATATTTAACAAAAATTAGGTATTACAAAGAACACAGTTTAGTAACTGTGATCAAGAATCAGACTTTGAATTTTCAACTTACACAGTATACTACTAAGACTTATACAATTATTGCAGCATTAACCACTTCTTTGATAAACTATTAAAATTTTAAAAAAATGAGTCATGTGAAAAGTATACAATTTGGTAACTATAGTTGAGAACGAGATTCTAACTCATATAAGTAAATAATATCCAATACTCTTTGTTCATAACTATTTTCTGTTACAAAAATAACAGGTTGTGACAAAAGGGTTATTGATGTAAAAATTACATAATTCAGATGCTATTATTATGTAAATTAAAAATTTGGGAGCCAAAGTGATACAATGAGTATAATTCAAGGGCATTAACCAATTTTCTTTTGAGTTATACTTTAGTTGCAGAGACTATAATACCCCTGGATCACTAATAATGTAAAACCTCTCTCTCACCTCATGCCGGCGGAGTTTTGTCATCTTCTTCCACACTATTGTTAACCACTTGTTTCTATTCAACAACGATGCTATCCAAGTCATCCTCTCTCTTAGTCAACCGTCTGCAAATATTTCTCTCAAAATTAAGTAAGTCAAAAACCACAAAATAAAATTATGATAAACTTCATGGATCTTGCAAGGATTAAATTGTAATTTTAAGTAGTACTAAAACTTTTGGGACTTTTTTTTTTTGACTATTTTCAAGCTTTAAAAGGTTGTATTTGCAACCAAAAGTTGCAATCAGTTTACTAGAAAGAAAGGGGTTTTAGCTCCTGTGGTCCCTAAATTTTTTAAAATATAACAATTTAGTCCTTGAACTAAAAAAAGTGACAAATTAGTCATCAAATTTATAATAATACTACAATTTAGTCTAAAATGTAAATAGATGTTTGTTTTGCAACGGAGCTTGTGGTCTTTGAATTTTTTAACAGGTGACAAATTGTAGCATTATTGTAAATTTATGGTCAAATTGGTCATTTTTTTTAGTTCAAAGACGAAATCGTCACCTTTTAAAAAGTTCAGGGACTAAAGGTGCTAAAAACCCTGCTGCAAAAGAAAGAGGAATCCGGAGGCTCCGTTACAAAACAAACGTCTGTTTCTAATTTCGACCAAATTGTAGCATTATTGTAAATTTAAGGACGAATAAGAAATGTATACATTACTCACCCACTATGTTGGTAAAGCTCGACATTGTTGTCAAGCCAATCTTGACAATGCTCGATCAAAACTGGACTGTGCTTGTCGAGCTAGGTTTAATCAATTTTGGACAAACAGATATCATCAATTTTTGCCTTCTTTTTTTACCATTTAACTAACTATACCCCTTGGTAAAAAATGCTAAATTGGTTAGACCATATCAACAATGTTTTTCACCTTTTAATTTCTTTTAATTTCCTTTCTTTTTAACTTTTTTGGATTATTTATTTCGTTTATATATAAGTTAAAAGGTAATTTGCAGCAAAAATCCTCAACTTTTGGCGCTTTTGACACTTATGTCTCCAACTTCTAAATTTTAGTATTTAAATTCCAAACCTTTCAAAAAACTTGCACCTGTTAGTCCCTATCTCACTTCTGTTTATAATTTTCGCTAAATAAGCATGTGCTAGCCACATGACCGCCTTTATCTGGGTATTTCATGAAAAAGAAAAATTAAATCCTTCATATTGAATTAGGGAACTGAAGGTCATAGTCTCCAGTCAACAATACCAAGAACCACGGCTTAATCAAGTCTTACCAAGATCCAATCTCTGGCGAAGAAAGATCAAACCAATGGCATGATTTAGAACAAGGCACTAGTGAATTTAGCGTTTACAGGGAGTCACCAAGTTATATCACCATAATTTTCCCGAATTTATTAATTGATTCAAAAAAAAAGAATAATTAAAAAAATAATAGATCTAGTTAGAAGCTGGAAATTTTATTGCGAGTCATACTCTCAATTTTCTCAATTCTTTAGAAAATCATGGATTTATCTGTGTTTTTTTTCATACAACTATATAAGAACCGACAAATTGATTTTTTCTTTTTCAAAAAAAAAAAAAAAAAGCCCAAATCACATACAAATCAATACATAAAATTGGATCCTTCAATAAAGATGAACCCCTGTTCAAAGAGATTTCCTTCTAAGCTAATTTCATGGAAGCCCAGCAACATCAATATACCTATAATTACCGATTGTGGCCGCTTTCTCCATCAACTTCCCCAATCCCCATCTTTTGGAGGTCACGACCAAGCTAATTGAGCTCTTTGTTGGCCACGCGTTTCATTTCATCCCGTCCATGGTGTCCTCCATGATTGCATCAAGCTGCTCCATGAATTTTTTTTGTTACTTTATTGTTTTATTTTTAGGGCCTTTTGTACTCTTTTTAAATTTGGTTTTTATGTTTTGAAAACTAAAAAGATGAAAACAGGCCCATGAAAACTTGTTTGGTGGCCCATTTTTAAGTCCAGAATTTGAAAATTTTGCCAA
>JXTC01000671.1:14397-36922 GCA_002914845.1 Trema orientale
GGGAGACAATTTTTTAAAACATTATCATGTTTAATTCATTTATTTATATGCATGTTTTATTTTTTTTAAACGTTATCATGTTTAATTTTTTAAAACAAATCGAAGGAATTTCAGAAAAAAATATTAATATGCATTAATAAAAAAAAATTTCATAATTTTCTACAAATAAAAAATAATAATTTAAAAGTAATATATAAATTTGGTTATATTTAAACAAGTTTTTTTCAAAAGAGATTTTATGTTATTGTGAGAAAATAGTATCTAAAAACCACTCAGCCAAACACAGTTTTACATTTTTTAAACTAAAAACAATAAAGAAATATAACAACCAAACGCATTTTTAGAAATAAATTTTTCTTCCAAGTTTTCAAATTCTCAACTTAAATATACTTTATCCAAATCAACTGTTTTCAAATCACGAACCAAACAGACCCTTAGGTATTGCTCCATGGCTTAAACCTTTCTTTTTCACGAAGTACCCATGATAAAGGGGACGTGTGAGTAGCACATGCGTAACGAGAAATATGAACAGAACCGAGATACGGACTAACGATGCAAACTTTTTGAGTAGTTTGTGATTTAAATGCCAAAATTTAGAGACTGGGGACCTAAGTGCCAAAAGCACTAAAATTTGAAAATTTTTGCTGCAAATTACCCTAATTTAAAATAAGTACTTCATTGAAGAAAACACACGAAAAAAAAAAAAAACAAAAGTACACGGGTAAAAGCCAACAGGAACGCTCCTTAAAAAACAAAAAAAGAAAAAAGAAAAAAGAAAAAAAAGGTCAAGATCTAAAACAAGGAAGAGGGTCCAACTCTATAGCTGTACTATCAAAAATAAAGAAATGACTAGTGGGACCTTCCACCTGGCAAACACCACCTAGTAATGCAATTCTCCAAGACTCCAAGTCCCATTTTAAAATGACTTAATGGATGAACCAGGCAGTTAGGTTCAACCAGTGGAACTTTATCTAGATCATATCTCTTTTTGATTCAAGGTCAGTAATAAGATAATAATAATGTTTACTCTGAAATAAAGGAAACTTTTATTGCTTCTGATTATATATTGATCCATTGATTCTAAACATTTGTTTCTCATTCTTCCCATTAATTTAAATCTTCCTATTTTTTTTTTTTTTTTAATATCAATTTGTTTTTTCCTGCAGCAATGGAGAAAATGTCCGAGTTTCGGCCGTGGGACGAGCTAATACCGGAAGCATTTGAACTAATTTTCAGGACTTTGTCCGTACAAGACAAACTCACAGTGATTCCAAGTGTGTGCAAATCATGGGGAAGAGTAGTGACCTTACCTTATTGTTGGGAGGAGATAGAGATTGAGGGATGGAAGTATTATTCTAAGCCTGAGACCCTGAGTCTACTTCTCCAAATGATTTTTCCAAGATGCTCAGGCAAACTAAGCAGTCTCTCTATTATAGGTCTTGCTGATGACAAAAGCTTCTTGTCCTTAATTGCTGACTAGTAAGTACAAAAGAAAAGAGCCAACATGAATATTTCTAGCTAGTGATTAATGATTGCCAATTTCCCATTCATGTTATTTTTCCCTTTTTGGTTGTATTTTGTGCTTATGCGTTGAAAAAAATATATTTTTTCATGTATTTTTAAAGTCACCGAATAGAATTTTTGGGGTTCTAGTCCTATTTTTGCATTTGGTAGTTTATTTTTCAGCCTAAGTAGAAAATTGGAAATTTCAATCAAGTGAAACTGAATTAGAGATGACAATGAATTAGATATGATGTAGGTATATATCTATTCTACTATCCTAACTGTTGAATGAAAAATCAGAATCTTACCATTATGGTTAATAGTACCCACGGCTAAGCCATCACATGCGCACTTGAAAGAAATTCAATTCTGCATAATAAATGTCCTTACATAACAAAATAAAATGAGTCTAAATCCAATATAATCCAAAAGCGAACTTAGTCATGTACATTATGCATGCACAGAAGATTACATGCACATATTTCCTTTTTTGTTTTTTCTTAAAAAAAAAATTACACATATTTCATGCCCACACAATTACATTTAATGATTTAAATATAGAGGCACAAATAAAATTGGCATCTCCATATTTTTGATGTACATACTATACAATCTCATCATCTGGTCTATAATTTTGGGCACGTATGAATATATGTTGTAGTTATCATATGTGCATTTTCACAAAAGCGAAAAATAGATGTGTAGAAATATGTTTTATATGACCAGAATCTAAGCATCTAAAAATATTAATCGGGATTTGAGGGAAAAAAAAGGGTTTACAGTTGTTATATTGGTTATTCATTCTTTCATGGGTTTTTGATAAGTACATTCTTTCAATTCTGGTCTCAAGTTCACAATCACTTGGGACATTGAAGCTGCCAAGAAGTTGGATAAGTGATTCAACAGTGAAAGACGTTGCCCCAAGACTCTCCACCATTAAATATTTGGATGTGAGACACTGTGGAAATATTGGAGCCCCTGCACTTGAGGCGATTGGCAATAGTTGTAGGCATCTAATAAGATTGGACAGAACCGTAGAAGAACATATATCTTATAGCAGATCCATAGATGAAGAGGCTACTGCTATAGCGGCCACAATGCCTAAGCTTAAGCATCTTGAAATTGGCTACATGCGTGTTAGTACCCAAGGTGTGCTCAACATTCTCTCTGGCTGCCCTGAACTTGAGGTCTTAGACATCAGAGGGTGTCGGAAAGTGAAACTCGATGACATCTTTGTTCAGAAAGTCTCGAGTTTGAAGGTGTTTGGGCCGCAACTAGATTGTTACGATGATCCTTCGCACTATTTTTACAGATGGCGCAATGTGGGTTGAAGAATGATATGCTTTGATTAGGAAAATGCTGGTTCTAATAGGCCTTTGTATTCCTAATTATAGCAACTCGGGGGAATTTTTTTGTGGTGTCTAGTATTCCAAATGTGACATATGACATATGCTTTTGGTGTGAAATTGTTTGCTCTTTCTCATTAAGTTATGCTTTTTTTTAGGGATTGTATGGTTTTTCATATGTAACTTGATGGTAATAGCAAGTCTTTTGCGTTAGCTTGTTTAGTTAAGTTCATGGTATAAGAACCTATTTTGTTCGACAATCTAGATTGGTGAGTTTTAATTCTTTTACCATTCTGAAACTACAGTTTGCTTTTGAGAAAAATAGGTGCTATAATTTGGTTTGTCATTCTGAACAATGACTTTTTCACCTGTGCCCCGAATTATGGTATTTCTACCATTTGCCTCCTAAACTTTCGATATATTTTCCTATTTATAAATTAACCATTATAAGTACGATCTTTTTTTTTTTTCAGGAATAAGTATGATAACTTTTTCTTTCCCCTAAAAAGATGTATGATAACTTTCTAATGTAAGGGCCAAAGGTGCAATAATATCAAAGTTCAAAGTAATTTACTATCTAAGTTAAAATTAGAACTACCGAGTGGGATGATGACATAGTGGTTAAGAGTCTTTCCACTTGTGATTGGGTATATATAGTTTAAATGTGCAATTAAACTCTCTCACTATTAGCAAAAATTCCACACTGGTCGGCCTGCCTCCCTTATTTAATAACAACGACGACGACGATAATAATAATAATAATAATAATGTTATTTTTATTGTTATTATTCACATTAGTGTAAGACAATAAGTTAATGGTAGGGATAATTTTATTCATAACATTCAAGGTTTCTTTTCAAACCTAATTATTATTATTGTTTACTTTCAAAAAAAATTATTATTATTATTTCCCTTGAACAATATCTTTTTAATAATTTAAATTTCTAAGAAATGTGTGAAAATAAAAAAATAAAAAATACTTTCCAAATAAAAAAGTTAATTATTTTAAGACATTTTTTCCTAATAAAATTGTAATTTTAATTATTTTCTAAATGAATTTTTTTTGAAAGGACTAAATGAAAATTTTACTTAGCATTATATGATAATCTACTTTTCAAATAAATTATTTTTTTTTTTGGTAATTAAAATGGCGGATGAGATCCTGGTGATGGGTCACTTCCCAAAGTCACCCCCATTTGGTTGGACTCTCGAGGGTGACGTTGGGGCTCGAACCCTTGATTTCACCATTCCTAAGTGAGAGAAGGCCTTAAGGTAGAGCGCCTTGCCACTTCGACCAACCCCTTGGGAGTACTTTTCAAATAATTATAATCATAATTCATCACAATCCGTTAATAGTAATAATAATAATAGCAATAATGTTACTAAAATAGCCCCTAATTATAATAACAATATTTATTATTAGTAAACAAAATAATAACAATAATCATAATATTTATTATTATAATAACAACCATAATTTATTATTGCTATCATTATTGTTATTGTTCGTATTAGTGGAACTAATTTTTTTTTTAAAAGTATATATTAATGTAAATATTATTAAGCCAATTCAGGCTAGCTTAATTGGTTTAGGATTCTTGAGAGTGTGTGGGAGGGGAGGGGAAGGGATGGGAGAGGTTTGAAACTTGGTTAGGCTAATTTTGTAAGATTTTTTTAAATAAAAAAATTATTCAAAATTTCTTTTCTTATTATTATTATAATAATTATTATTATTATTTTCCTTGAACAATCTCTTTTTAATAAGGGTTTAAGGAAATATCCAATTTGAGACAATTTGGTCCGCAAAGTTCTAATCTTGAAAATTAAAGCCTTGAAATTTTTGGTTGAAATTTTTGGTCTTATGCAACTTGATTCCTAAGTGAACTGTCCCAATTGTAACATGCTGTAAAATTTCTAATGAAAACACATGGAAGGAGTCGTTGTAGCATCTGAAAGTGTAGTATTTGAGATGTAATTAGGAAATTTTGAGCATATAAAGGAGTAATAATAGAAAAATTTTCTCTAAATTTGTAACTTTAATAACTCTTGAGAAATACAAATAATATCTCTATTTTGCTCTCCAAATATTTTTGTTCAATTTATTTCCCCTCAAATACCCCTTCAGATACTACCACATGCTCCTTAGATTTGTTTTCCTTGAGCAATTTAACACACCTTGCGATTTTATAGATCACAGACCAAATTACATAAAATCGAAAAGTTCAGGGTTTAATTTCTAAAATTAGAAATTGTAACTAATTGGATAATTCATTGACCATGTGTGTCATTTACCCTTTTAATAATTGAATTGAAATTGAAATTTCTGCCATGCGTGAAAAAATATAAACGAAATAAAAGAATACCTTCAAAATGGAAAATTGTTGAATCCACGTGCGTGGCACATGAAGCGCGGAGGGCAGTCAGCGGCAGTAAGACGAGTAATGTTTGATACTTGATCTAAAAATAATAATATGAAGCAAAGAGAACAGAGAGAGAGAAAAGGGGTTTGGAAGTAGTAACACAGAATTCACAAAAATGAGGAAGAGAACGATTTACGCATGGGGAGTTGCGATCCTCTGCTTCGTGGTCCTCATGATCGTCACCCCAGCCATTCCTCAGTCCCAAGAATACCACGATTTCGCTGATCAGCGCCAATTCTTCGGTCATTTTCCTCTCTCTCTCTCTCTCTCTCTATATATATATGTGTACAGATTAATTAGTTCAATATAGTCTTGGATTTTGCTTCATTCAATTTTTGTTTTTTATTTTTTATTTTTATTTTTTTTGGGTGGGGGAGAAGTATTATGGTTATTCATAAGCCAAGTTGTTTTAATTTAAAACCGGTGCGCGAATTTCAGTCCATTTTTAAAGTCAATGTTAGATGGGCTTATAGAAGTGGCTGTGATTTTTTGCTCAGTGGGATTTTTTTTTTTCCTTCTAATTTTTGGATAGTGGTTGAATTGGCTACAGTGATGTTAATGTAATTTAACTCGTTATGTTTACAGTAAATGTTTTTTTTTGAAGTTTTAGGACTTGCTCGTGAGTTTTGTTCGAAGGGCTTTGTGATGTGTTGTTGTTGTAGGAAAGTTTTGCTGAATTGGGATTGCGGAATGACGGTTTTATCTACCGTTTGTCGAGGCATTTGTGAGAAAAATCTATGACAAGAGAGTGTTAATGATATCATTCATACTTTAATGTAGATTCGTACTGTTTATACAAGGTAAAACTGATGCTTTTGTTGTGTTGCAAAGGGGTAAAACCTATGTCCTTGTTTCTTTTTCAAATGAAAAATGTATAAGAGAGGTGCTGAATCTACAGATTATTGGTTTCCCTCCATTCTGAAGTGTAATTGGGGTTTTTGTTATAGATTCGTCGTCAAGGTTACTATGGAGTGGGTTATTTCCGAAAAAGGGTAGCTGTTTTGGTTACTCTTAGTTTTCATAATAACTCAATTGCTTGAGCAAAAGCTTAAGATGTGTTTGGGCAGTCTCAATGGAGAGAAACAAGAGGACTTTTGGAGATAGATACAAAAATTTAGAGCGTATTTGGGATAGAATTAAGGTTTAGGCTTCTTGGATTTCTTCATTAAAAGAGTAGGGGATAATCCTTTCAAATCTAATTTTGCTGGCTTAAAAGACATTTATAATTCTCCATTTTACTGTTTGTTCAGTCTTTGTGTAGATTCATGAGGACATCTTTCTCTGTTTGCTTATGTATTTGTGCATTTGTTTATGAGATATTCATGTTTCTTATGGAAACAAAAGCCCTTACCATGTGCATCATTTATCTGGTTCTGTATCTTGTGGGTTTTGCCAACTGTAGCCGTCTTCTTCAATTCAATTTCAAGAATTTCTTTTTCTTGTGGGTGTTTGCAGTTTGGCTTTTCAGGAATAAAAGAACTCACTAATTCTGTCACATTGAACTAGTTGTTTGAAATCCACCTATGTTTTAACCGATCGAAAATTTAAATGAATACTTCGGTTAAATTTGGGAGAGTTGATTTACTTTATTTATTGTTAATGTTTACTGTCATAGGCTCCAGTTGTATTTTTGCTTCTGTTATATACAATTTTGGGTGTTTCTGCTATTTACTGCTTAAGTAATAAGCTTAATACTAGAGTGATATAAAGTGTTGATGATGCCAATTGTTACTAGAAATTATCAAATTTTTGTTACTCTGTTATCACAATTCAAGGGGTTCTGTTAGGATTCGTCATTGTCTGGCCGTCCAAGTAAAATCCTATAATAATGTTTGTAGTTTTTGTCTTCGTAAATTTTAAGTGCAAAACGGAAAATATAAGTGATGACTGCTCTTGACCAAGCATGCACCCATGTTGTGTTTTGCTGTTGCTGTTATTTCATATTTTGCTCGTGTCTTTTATTGTGCTATTCTTTAGGCTTTAGTAATGTTCAATGTTTTTCCTTATCCACTTTTTTCCTGAAATTGATTGCATCCTTTCTTTCATTCCAGGAATTCCTAATACACTTAATGTGATCTCAAATTTCCCATTCCTTGTTATTGGTCTCATTGGACTGGTGCTTTGCTATTACCAGAATTATTTTAGGCTCAGGTAGTGTAATTTTTTACTCTGTCTAACTGAAAGGTATCTGTCTAACTGAAAGGTATCTTTCTTTCCTTTTAATTTTGGACTTTTTTTTTTTGACAATTGAAAATATTTCAATGGAAATAACTAGCTTGCAAGGTGAGCTTTTGGGCTGGACATGTTTCTATATAGGTGTAGCCGCTGTTGCTTTTGGATCTTCATACTACCATCTAAAGCCAAATGATGCTCGTCTTGTCTGGGATCGCCTGCCGGTAATTCTCTCTCTCTCTCTCTCTCTCTATATATATATATATATATATGGTTGCCAATCCAATAGGTATTTTTTTTAGCCGTTGGATCATAATCTAAAGGCTACCATAATTTGGGTAGTTAGAAAAAAAAAAATAAAAATAAATATTCATTATTTAATATTTTTCTCTCTCCAACTTTTATCATGAAAAGACGTGCTTAATGAATTTTAATTGAACAAAACAATATCTATGGATAGGTGAAAAAAAAAAAAAATACTGACTGGATTGGTGCCCTATATATATATACATCCTTTATATATTTCAAATTGTTACTCTTTTAAATTAATTTTGACATAAAGCTCTTGTTGGGAAACATAGATGACTATTGCGTTCACTTCAATCATGGCAATATTTATCATTGAAAGGATCGATGACCGAAAAGGAACAATATCCATCATACCTCTACTTTTGGCTGGTCTACTCAGTATTTTGTACTGGAGGCAAGAACTTACGTATCCATATTAAATGATGCTACCTTATACCTTAATCTAGTTTATAGGAATATTTTATTCCTCAGAGATAGACTTGGGAGGAAAGGAGTTTAGCGGAGGTAAACTATACCCTATAAGAGATATGGGAGTGATAGTTTGTTGGTAAAACCAGGTTGGAGTATTGTGTTGCATCAAACATTGCCCCATATATAGTTTTGACAGATTTCCACAAAGCTAGAATTGCTGCTTTATTCCAACTTGCAATGCTAGCATATTGTTCGCCTCACTTATGCCTATGTAACAGCTAGTGCAAACCTAAACTAAAACCGATGAATTTAGAGATTTACCACTTTTTTGTTGTATCAAACTTTAGTTTGTTTATAATAATTGCTTGATATTCTTCTCTAGGTATTTTGATGACCTCCGACCATATGCCCTGGTCCAGTTTGTTCCTTGCATTGCCATTCCTGTGATGGCTATCCTGTTGCCTCCAATGTACACACATTCAGCATATTGGCTCTGGGCTGCAGGTTTGTGTTTCCTTTACCTATATAGTTTCCTTCTTATATTCTGAAATCTTACACTAATTTGATAGTTGCGTCTTTTTCCCGTAATCGCAGGATTTTATCTTTTGGCAAAGGTGGAAGAAGCTGCTGATAAGGTCATTTATGGTTGGACGCATCACATTGTTAGTGGGCATACACTTAAGCATTTATGTGCTGCGATGGTTCCTGTTTTCCTGACACTTATGCTTGCAAAGAGGACTGTTGAAACAGAGAGGTAAATTTATTGGACCTATGTGATGCTTTCAGGTTGACCTTCACAATGCTTTCACTATTTTGATTAACACTTCTTCATTTTTCGAACTTTGTTTCTTGCGAATCCTAAGTGTCCTGTCATTCTAGCACAAGTCCTTAAAAAAAAAAAAAATTCACAGCCACATTCCTCAGACATAACCACTTTTTCAAATGCAGACACAAAATCTAAACAATTCTATACTTTGACTTTTCCTATTTATGATATATTCTATTTTGATAGTAGAACAAACTGAGTTTCATTTTGGCATTCCAACTGGATATGGTGGCTCAACCTGTTTAAGTCAAAGGATATTTCTCCTCCATATTTGTTTTACAGCTCATTTCATTAGGTTGCTCACAACGCTTGCCTGAGAGTTGGACTGATGCTGGATATATTTAGAGTAATTAAGATATACATTATTATCATGAATTAGGTTTTATTTAATTATTAGGTTGTTTTTAATTTTGAGTCACTAGATTTTAGTTTCCTGTTTTCCACAATTTCTAAAATTTATCTATTTTTCTATAAATGGGTTTAACTATGTTTTTTTTTTTTCCCGGAGTATGATGAACTATTGAATGAGATACTGCGTTTTCTCCCTTGTGTTCTATTGCTCTCTTTGGTTTCTCTCTTGATTCTCACCAATTCTCTTTCTAGTCTTGTTCTCTTCTACCCATCCTATCTAAATTCTCTATTGATTCTCTCTCTCTATCTGATCTTTCTATTTTCTCTCTTTCTCATCTTATTCTAAATCATAGACTCTTCTTTCCTCTTTGTTCTCTAGTAATTAATCAATTTCACATCTTTGTCAAGACTTTTTTGCTTTCCACACCAGGTATAAGGTGTCTACCTAGTAATTTTGGTATGTCATCAGCCAATGGTTGCCATCTTTTTTTTTTTTTTTTTTTTTTTTTAATATAAGAAACGAGAACAATTGCATTAAAACGTGAAAGAATTACAACAGAAGGATCATGAGTCCCTTAGATAGAGGCTAGGCTGGACAAAAACAACAAAACCGCCCAACTCTAATCCGAAGGAAAAGAAAACCTTAACTAATCCACTCTTCTATCCTCAACAAGTCATGAAAAGAGACTTTTTAACTCTTTGGCACTCTTCAAACAAATGGTTGCCCAAAAAGTGATTTTATACCAGAGATCCTCTTCCAGACAATATTGATATTCAAAAATTCTTTGATTCCTCTCACACCAAATCGCCCAAAGTAAAGCCATAAAATAAACGTTCCAAATTGGTTTCCTCATTCCGCCCCCCCACAAAACCCACCTGGTCTAAACAAAAGTCTTAAAATGCCAGGCGTAACCGAGCTAGAATTGAACATTTTCAGCAGCTTCCACCATAATTTCAGCACAAAGCTGCAATGGAGGAATAGATGGTTGATATTTTCCCCATGTGCTTTACATATTACGCGCCAGTCTGGCTATAAAATTGTACAAGGTCTCCTCTGTAGCATGTCATTGGTATTGAGTCTTCCCAGTGTTATTAGCCAATCGAAAACTTTAATTTTTTCTGGAGTAGGAGCTTTCCACACTAAGTTATGATGCACGAAAACATGTTGATCATCTCTCTCCGAAAAACTGATGAGGCAAGACTTGGAGGAGAACCCTTTGCTGTTATCAGGTAACCATTGCCTCCTATCTTCTAATGTTGGGCTGATTGATGCACCAGATAAGCACCCCAGAAACTCCATGAGGGAGCCCAGATCTCTGTCACTAATCTCTTTCCTCAGATGAATGTTCCAATTTGCATTGTTACCAGAATTCATCTTGAAAGACCTAGAAATCTGAAATTTTACCATTAAGACGCGAACACGCTCTGTGTAGGGTTGTAAACCGATTACAGAAGGCCTCATCTCCTCTCCAAACATCCTCCCAGAATCTAGTCTTATTACCATTGCCCACCTTGAAGCGCACCATCTTGAGGAAATCTTTGTACTGAGATGAGATAAACTTCCAAGGGCTGTGGATCGTACTTCTTTTTGCCATTTTGGAATACCATCTATTTGGATGAAGACCATATTTGCTTTTGATGACCTTGTACTAAAGCGAACCAGACTCCTGAGAGAATCTCCAAAGCCATTTGAAAGTCAAGGCTTTGTTCCTAATGGCTAGATTCCCAATTCCAAGCCCTCCATTGATTTTAGAATGGCAAACCTCCTCCCAGACCACCAAATGATCCGAACTTTCTCCGTCCCTTCCATTCCAAAAAAAGGTCTCTCATAACCTTCTCTATATCTTTAGCGATTCCTGCTGGAATATGAAAAAGGGAGAGGTAGTACGTTGGGATAGCAGAAAGAATTGATTCAATGAGAGTTGGCCTCCCACCTCTAGATAAAAAGGCCCTTTTCCATCCATCCAGCCTCTTAGCTATTTTCCTCCTCACAGGTTTCTAGAAATTGATTTGAGGGGGTTGCCACCAAGGGGCCATCCAAGGGACTTCATAGGCCAGTGGCCAACCTCACAGCCTATCCCAATAGCTTCCTTAGAGATGACATCGTCTTCCAAATTGATTCCCAGCAATTGGCTATTGGACAAATTGATACGCAGCCTCGAGACAAGACTAAACACCTTTAAAAGAGTGCACAAATTTTGCATGAGTTATCCTCTACTGCCAAGAAGAAAAGAGTATCATCGGCGAACTGAAGGTGAGTGATCTGAACATTCTCTCTTCCAACCTTTTAGCCTTTGATAATATTTTCCCCATTTGCCTTCTCCATAAGCCTACTTAAGCCATCCACAATTAGAGTAAATAGGAAAGGTGATAGTGGGTCACCTTGCCTGAGTCCTCTAGAGTTTATGAATTTCTCCCTCGGTCTACCATTGACGAAAACTGAGAAGGAAACTGTAGATAAACAGCCTTTTATCCAATGTCTCCAACATTCCCCAAAACCTTTTTTCCACAGGACGAAGTCTAGAAAGGGCCATTCCACGTAATAGTAAGCTTTCTCAAAGTCGATTTTGAACACTAAACCTTTGTTCCAGTTGTATCTATAGTCTTCCACTACTTCGTTGGCTACAATCGCAATGTCCACAATCTGTCGCCCCGCTACAAACGCACCTTGCGCTTCTGATGTTGTGTCACCTAGCATTATCCCTAACCTCAGTGATAATACTTTCGCAATTATTTTATACAAACTGGTGACTAAGCTGATGGGGCGGAAATCTTTTAGAGAACAAGAATTGGTTCTCTTAGGGATTAGACAAATATAGGTTTTGTTAGTAATACCATTGATGACACCTGATTCATGAAATTCTTGAAGCACCTTAAATAAATCATCCTTCACTGTGTCCCATTGACGTTGAAACACAACCATAGTGAAATCGTCAGGACCCAGAGATTTATTATCACCACACTCGAACACTACTTTCTTGATCTCATCCTTTTCGAAAGGTCTTTCAATCCAATCTGCCATAGTGTTATTGATAGGGCTCCATTGCACACCTTCAAAACCCGAGAACTCTCCTTGTTGTGACATGTACAAATTTTCGAAGAAAGTCACCACTTCCTGAATGATATCTTCTTCCTTGTCAACCACTTCACCGCTTTCTGTCTCCACCTTAGACAAGAAATTCTTACTTCCGAGCACTACATAGCTTATGGAACACCCTAGTATTTGCGTCTCTCAGCTTAGCCCATTGAATTTTTGACTTCGTCCGGACAACTCTTTCTTGAATGAATAAAAGGTTGTTGAGCTTTTCCTTAAGAGATTTCCTTTCTTCGCTAAGAGTCCTGGTCCACCCAGATGAGCTTTCCATCTCATCTAGTTACTTGGCTCTTGTGAGAGTAGCTGCCTCTTTAAACCTCAGGTCTCCGAAGACGCTCATGTTCCAGCTTCTATCCAAGCATTTGATTTTGTGTAAACGAGTCAAGAACTTGTAACCTTCCCAACCCTGCACAACTTGCCCTTTCCATCACTCTTCGAATACCTTGCCGAAGTCTTTATGGTTTAGCCACATGTTTTCAAATCTGAACAGAGGAGGACCCCACTTTGGGGGACTAGAGTCCAACACAACTGGGCTGTGATATGAGGTTCCCCGGACCTTGACCTCCAGTCTCAGTAGCAGGAATAGCTCTTCCCACCTGATGCTGAATAGGAACCTCCTGCATGTTTGTCCAAATGAACATTGTATTATGCAACGGAAGATCCTTCAACCCCAACTCCCTAATAAGCCCGTCAAAAACTTTCATACTCGTGTTAGTGCTACTGTTGAACTTCTCTTGAACCTCCCTTACAACATTGAAATCCCCTCCTACGAACCAGTTTTGCCCGCATACGCTCCATAAACCCACCAACTCATCCAAGAAAAACCTCTCTACATGAAGCCCGACTAGGACCATAGATTCCAGAAAACCACCACTGGTCCTCTTCCTTATTCTGGATCAGATTCGAGACTGAAAATTCACCCACTAAACTATTGATAATCTTCACTCTCCTTGCATCCCACAAAAGTAAAATACTTCCCAACCTACCCACCACTGGTAATAACACCCATTCTTTGAACCTAGATCCCCAAAAACAACTCACAAATCTTCTATCTATTTCTTCCCTTTTAATCTCCTGAAGGACGACAATGTCCGGTTTAACTTTGCAAATAACCTGCTTGACTTCCTTTCTTTTATTCGATTCCACGACAAAATTTTCATTGATACACAAGCTTCCCCTTTCCCTTATCACTTTTTATCGTATTTCACATTAAATTGGAGGTTATGCAATTCTTTGGTGCCCGATTTCTTTTTTAACTCACTGTTGCAAGTATCCATTCCATAGACAGGCTCCTTCGTTGGAACTAATTTGATGTTCATAGAATTTAGCAAATTCTCCACCTCTTCCCATAAGACTACATTTCCTCCAATAATGACCATTTTTTGAGCTGTTGAATCCGTATGCACAACGAGCTTTCTATTATGGCAGCCTTCCTCTTTTGCTCTTGCTCTTTCCATTAAACTTTTGAAACCTTCCAATCCTTCTTCTCATTGCTGCTTCTATGCCGCTGCCTTATCTTCTTCGGAGAAAATGGTGTCCTCTCCTTCGGAGCTAGACTCGTCTCCTGAGGAGTTTATGGGTAATTCATTGTCCAAGAGAATTCTGTCCTCCGCTTTGTGCATGTCGTTCACATGGAAGAGGTCTAGTCTTCCATCAACTTTGCTTTTTATTTTCTCACGAGAGTATACTTTCATGGGGAATGACCCGTTTGAAGTTGTGCTGCTATTCTCCCAGTCCAATTCGGCACTAAGTGAGCATGGCCGCTTCCTGGCCGTCAATGGCTTGTCTTCCAGATTCTTTTCCCACTTAACAATTGTTCCTTCATGAAAGGCCTCTCTTGTCTTGGGTCGTATTCTGGGCCGAAACTCCTTATCTGTATTCCGATGAAGCAGCAGCCTGGATTTCTCCTTGTTCGCACTATAATTTGGGCCCGAAATAAGTGTTCGGCCATTTTTAAAGAGAGAAGCCCAATTCGCACCTAGCCCATTACTATCTTTCTCACCCAACTCCTAAGAATAGAATATTTGTTTGACAATATGGGCCTAGGCAATACAGAAGAATATTTTATTCTAGGGCAATTCGTCTCTTCCGCATCCTGCCAATAATTTAATGTTGAGCATACTGTGTCTTCTGGGACAAAGACGTTAAGCGGATTCACCATGTCCATCGTTTCTTCATTAGTCAGATTCTCCTCTCCACTTTTTCCGTAAATAACTATATCTGTGTTGTGTCTATTAGAGCTGGTGGTCTGCTTTGTTTTCTTCGGCTCCCACTTTACATAATGCCCATGCTGAGCACGAACTCCCACACCATTCTTATTTTGCTGGGCACTTTTGTAGAAAGCACTGTCGGCCACCTTATCCTTCGAATATTCTTGGTCGTGCTCGTGCTTGTTGCCACACCACCGGTCCCATGGTCTGTAATTGACTTCTCCTCTCCCAACTCTGTCTAGTAAAGAGGTTTCGTGAAGATTTAAAATATGAAGGTTGATTGAATCTAGACCGTAGGGCAGTGCGATAACTGTAGGTATAAAGTCGTCTTCGAAACCCCAAACAAGACACGAGATCTCCATGATCTCTTTAGCCACATCCAGTAGCCCGCCCAGCTTGTATCCGATAACCTTGAACACATGCTTGTTCCACCAGTATAATGGGACGCCAGCCACTCCCACCCATCTATTTCTGCCTGCAATTTGCTGCTCTTCCTAGATTTAATTTTTTTTTTTACTCCAATCGGCCACCTTAACAGGTTTCATACTATGAAGCCTGCAGCATTCATATCTCAGCATTGTTTTCTTCTCTTTTTCGTTTAAACACCACAACACAACTTTATCTGCATGTAGTTCAGTCACCTTCACTCATCTCCTGAGTTTCTGCTCAACCCCTGAATAATGCTTCTCCATTGGATATCTAGATCTTGCAGATAGATCACCACTGTCATCTTCCAATCAGTTTTGAGTTACTGTAATCCTGATCGATATTCAATGCTTCGTTGACCACCACGTTATCCTGAGTGTTTGTCGTGAAATTATTCTGGTGGTCTCCACTCATTTGTCTTGTGTTGGGTGCTTTGTTTCTATTCATAACCATCGAAAACCTTTCATGAAAATTTTTCCAAGAGTTACCCCCCGCTCCACTTGGAACAATGATCTGCTGGAAATGACCATCTTGAATCTTCCAAATGCTCAGGAAAGTACCCCTGTTGTTCTCCCGAACCTCTACTAATAACACATACGAACTTCCTCTAAATTTCCGAATAACATTTATCCTCTCCTTCAATAACAGAATGGCACCTACACATTTGCATAACCACCTTGCGCCTCCTAATTCCATCGTAACACTGAAGTCGCTAACCCTATTCCTCTCCACAATCTTGAGAGTTTGACCCCCCATTGATAATACTTAATAGAAATACCTTATGCTCTGTACTGAAATCCTGGTTAAAATGCTTAAAACTCATAGTAATGAAGAATATTAAAGATACTCTGTTCGTTGTTCTCAAAACAGAGTCCCTTTTGTGCACTAACATAGTCTTTGCTACCGGTTTCCATCCTTATCTGCCACCATAGCTAAGAAGGGCTGCAATACTGAACTTGGAGCAGTTTCAGATAGGAGGCATCTATCTTTTCAAGTAACACCAGAAGAGCTGCATTCCTCTTATGAAACCAAGGGACCAATGAGTTCTAGTGCTCCTTTGTTTCTAACTGCTGCTTCTGATATCGCCTCTTCTCAACCTGATTTTATTACATCATTTGAGTAGTTCTGGTAATAAGTTCTATTTTGATGCCTCTTCCTCTATAGGGTTTGATGACAACCAGCATGGGCAAATATAGCCTCTAAACGTATTTCGATGTTGTCCCTCTTACAAAACCATTGTTTCCACATGTTTCCCTCTATGAAATGCCATGAAATAGAGTTGTGGCCCGAGGTAGACAAAGTATCAATAAGTGAAAATCGACTAGGGCTTTTTGAGTTCCGAGTTGACAACTAACAAATAAAGGGCAAGTGATGATTTGATCCACAACTCACTTAGTCAACCTCTGATGCATCCGATGAGTCTCCACTGGGGTGGTTAATTGGTTGTGATTGGTTCGTTAGTTAGAATCTTGGTTACTTAGGGAGTGAGTAGTGGCTATAAATAGGGATTGGAGACTTGTGTAGAGGCAGTTCAGATGTTAGCAAATTATGAAAAAGGCTGAGCTCATTCTTGGAGAAAGTGGACCTCTCGAATGTCCATATTTCTGTACAAACCAATCTTATAATAAAGATTAGTCACATTCTTCTCTGTTTTTCTCTCTTTTTCTTCTCTCTTATTCCCATTACAATGCTAAGAACCTATCATTTGGTATTAGAGCTTTTCTTTCTTGCGTATGGCAAACGAAAAACGTGGCTAGTAGAATTGAATTAGTCAAAGAAAGGGTCAATGAGGTCAGAGATGAACTTCAACGGTAAATGGCAGCCATGAAGGAGGATCTAAAGAAATTATCCACCTTCGAACAGGGTCTAGTGTCTATCTTGGACAAAATGGCCATTCTAGACAAGATGGACCATCTGCTTCACAACTTGGAGGACGGATCCAAGATTGTGGACCATACCAAGACGATGGAACCAAGGTTGGGTGCTGCTGACTCTGCACTCTTGGGAGGCCAAATGGGCATGAACGAGAGCCTAAATCGAGGTGAGGAGCAACGCGATGCGGTGGGGTTGCAAAAGCCACGATGTGAAGCCGTCGATTTGGAATTTCTGAGGAGTTCGCGCGTGGCTGGAGTCTCGATGGTTGTGTTTGGTGGCTCGGGTAAAGTCTGTTCGCGTGCGGAGGAGCCTCGCCTGGGTTCGTGTTTTGTAATCAAAGGTCTGCGAGAGGTTGCACGCGATGGGACCTGGGCTTCGCGAGTAGCAAGGCCCGAGACTTTGGGCTTTCTAGAACCACTCGAACATCAAGGGGGTTGGGGCTCGCATTTGGGGTGCCATATACAGAGGGGCCCTGGTGAATGTCGGTGGCTTTTGCACGAGGAGAGATTGTCACGCTTTGCCTGGGGACCTCGCATGGGTCGACATGAGCTGTTGGGTTCGTGCGAAGAACGTGTTATGCGAGAGAGGTTCGACGGGTTTCCTCGTGATAATAGAGCAGGGCATGAGGGTTTTCTTTGCAACCAGGGGATTGGTTTTGAGCGCCAAGAGGGGTATGGTGGTTGGTCTCTTCATGGGTAATTGATAAGTCTCCACTGGGGTGGCTGTTAATTGGTTGTGATTGGTTAGTTATAATCTTGGTTGCTTAGGGAGTGAGGAGTGGCTATAAATAGGGATTGGAGACTAGTGTAGAGGCAGTTCAGATGTTAGCAAATTGTGAAAAAGGGCTGAGCTCATTCTTGGAGAGAGTGGACCTCTTGAATGTCCATATTTGTGTACAAACCAATCTTGTAATAAAGATTAGTCACGTTCTTCTCTGTTTTTCTCTCTTTTCTTCTCTCTTATTCCTATTACAGTGCTAAGAACCTATCAGCCTCAAATTCTACCTTTTCTTTTCCTTCTTCCTCTTTTTCTGTCATCACCATTTCCCTTCTCACATCCTATGTAAGAAAAATGGCTCAGTGTTCTGCCTGCAGGCACCTATTTAATGCTTATTTGGTATAGATTTTGAAAGGTAGTGACCGTGATGGATATGGTTGTTAGCGATTATATATGTCCTCCTGAGCTCAATAAGCTTTCTAGATTAAACAGTTTGATTCCCTTTTTCAACATATTCAGCATAAGAAACCCTGAGCTTTTAAAGACTTTTAGGCTCAGTACATGCCTCACACTATCAAGATTCAAGAGAGAAGATCGAGATGGGTTCATTTAAGTAAAGTCTTTAGGAATTAAATAAATGACAAAACAGGAAGAGAGAAAATTATCTACAGCCTACTAAAATTGCCGCTTAATTTGCATGCTCAAGAACCTTTAGCAATATGAATCTTCGTTATCCCAAAATTTCTTGATAGCTCCCTGTTTGATTATGGCAGGAGTATCCTTGTTGTCTTCACTTGTGTAGTAATAAATCTTACATCACACTTCAAAGGCTCCATAAATAACTGGTTGCTATTGCATGGATGCTTGTTAGATAAACGCTATGAAACAGCTTATATGACTAGATTTATTCGTACCTTGCCAGCACTAGGATTCCCATTCTATGCCGCCAAAGCTGGCACATCATTGTTTAATGTGTTGTAAATACATCTGTAGGAGTGCTATTAGGTGTTTTAGCATTTTCTAAAGAGAAACTTCAATTTTTTTAGACTGTGGATACTTTTTAACAATTCTAGCTATAAATCGAGGACCATTCTAAGAGGTAAGACAATTATCTTCTATACTTGACATCATTTTGTGGTTGGTTGTCTTGACTTTTTGCAAAATGTTTAGCCATCACCTCTTGATACTTTACTCTTCTTAGTGGGTCTGAGTAGAAGTTACGCAATTTTGTTTAACGATGAAAAATTAGTTTGAATTACGTAATGGGAAATTAATTTAGGGGATAAATAGAAAGTATGAAGAATTATACTTGGTGGTTTTTCCAAGTGAAATTATCTTTTGAACTGCTAGAGTAGCTATATATGAACCATATAACGGTTCTGTTTCATGTCCATCTTGTATCTTTTTCCTTGTACTATCAAATGCTCTAATTCTGTCATTCATTGAAAGCTGTAATTAAGATTCTTGAATAGCAGATCTTACTGAAGTCTACCTTTATTTTTCCTATAATTTTTATTTTGGTACAAACAATGTACTTACAGGTTGGATAATTTGAAGAAATTAGAGATTAAAGTTGTTTAGTTTAAATACAGAAAGTGCATAAGCTTCTTAGAGCTTCTCTGCTTTTTTGTAGTATTTGAATAGGTCCATGGCTTGAATTCTTACCTAACATTTCAAGAATTCAGTTTCTGCTAGCACTATCTAGTGTTGCTGGGGTTCTCTGCTATCCTGCTTGTTTTTTTGTTTCAGAACTATCTGGTGTTGCTGGGGTTCTGCACTATCCTGATTTCAGTTCTCTCTTTCTCTTGGTTTCTTTTTTCCACCTTGTAGTTTTTGTTGTACCCGTCCGCCCGATATGGGGGATTTTTTTTTTTTTTTTACAACCTCTTCATATATATATATATATATATATATATATATATTTAAAAAAATCTGTGTGTGTTTTGTTAATATCTCGTTCATGCATAAGTTGACTCCTGGAATGCAGGCAAAGTTTACTCAAGACATGGAAGATTTCTTGGACCAAAGTTAAAGTCAATGGTAACCACGAGAATGTTTCCTACACATCTGTATCAGCTGTGGAATCACAAGTATAGTACATTTTGTTCTTGATGACACTTTCGATAAAACTTGCACTTACGTACATACGCACACGAAAGTAGAACAAAAAAAGGTGCTGACATACGTTTATACTCAATTTGGTGAAGGAATATTGGTATACACAGTTGACGTAGCTTGACTTTAGGATTATTTTATCTACAGTTTATTGTAATTGTAAATTATGATGTAGAACTTCTTGTAGACTAAAACTTGTGTATCAAGATATCATCTGATCACTAGCTTTTCTCCCCCCTCTCTCTCTCTTCTCTCGTTAAACTTTCATTTTTGAATTTTATTTTATGTCTGTTTTTTTTTAACCCCCTCCCGCAAGCTTAATCCCTCTTATGTGGCTCTCTTCTACCCATTCGGCTGTGTCAACATTCAGTTTAATTCAATTGATAGATTGAATGTTAATGATTGACACGACAGATCAGGTGAGATTTGAAGTGGGATCTCTAAAATTATCCCTTTGTATATTTGTTTGTTTGTATATCTCTATGTTTAGTTTACACATAAATGTTTATTAGCGACTAGGGATGTTCGTGGTGCGTTTTGGCCAGTTTTGCCTCTGGTTTAGTGCAACAAACCACTCATATGGTGTATGCCTATTTCTATATCATTTGTTTAATGGTTAGGAGAAATTAAATCAAGCCGCACCTATATTTATGGTGAGGTGCGGTTAGGTTTCCACGGTTTGAATAGTAGGTTTTAAGACTTGAGTTCGCCACATTAGGTTTTTCGTTCAAGAAATTTGACTAATTGAAATTTAATATTTCTTTACTTCTGAATTAATTATTTCATAAGGAAAAAAATATTACGTGCTAGTTATAAAAGTATAATCTTTGAAATTAAAAGTTCTAAATAAAAAGTGAAAATAATAACAAAAAATTAATTAAGGATATTATATAAGGAATAATTTTGTGCGGCTTGAAGATTTCAAAAAATGCACTAAACCACATAAATATAAAAACCATACTAGTTTGTGATGTGTGTGGTTTGATCGGTTTTCACTATGTTTTCTTAACCACCTTATTAGCTACTCAAAAATTTTCATTTACCAAGTATGTCTAATGTTTTTGAAAATTAAAAAATCGAGACAAAACTTTCATATTCATTTCCAGTCATTTTAAACAAAAGGGAAAATTACATAATAAACCTTGCATTTTAACTTTTTTTGCAACAAAAAAAAAAAAAAAAAGAAAACCGGTAGTTTTGAAAAATTCTAAACCTTTGATTTTGATACTTTTTTCAAATTTCTCATACGAACACAGAAGGTAATATTTAGTGGAAACACAAATTTACACTCCAGAAACACTAAATACTTAAACAAACAAATATGAACAAGAAGTTATGAAAGATGATGATAATTTGTTAGCATTTATATCATATTTTACTATTTAAATATGCAATATTTATCTTGTTTGATTAACTTTTTTACGTTTATATTTCTTTAGTTTAGTCATGTTAGTGTTTTTGGAGGATAAATTTGCATTTTGATTCACTAATTTTGATCAGTTGGGTCAACTAAAGGAAAATTTGAAATTTAATTAAAACCAAAAGTTTAAATTGTAGTTTTTGAAAATACAAAGATTTTGTGTAAAGAAGTAAAACCTCTGGGTTTAATTATTATGTGATTTTCTCTAAACAAAAACTTACAAGTCAATTTAAGCAGTCAGTTTTTTTTAGGATAGGCCCAATTAAATTAAATGTCTATTTTTCAAATGTTATAGCAAAATATCCAGTACATATATTTATATACCAAGTGTAAAAAATTATATACTAAGCATAAAATTTTATATGCTCAATATATTAATTGAAATTGGTACATATATTTATCTATCAGGTGTAAAAATATATATACTTGGACATTTAACTTTAAAATTTAAAAAGTGGATATTTTCTAAATCAAATTTAAAATATTGGTCATTCACCTAAATTTCTCTTTTTATATTTTATGAAAATTAGATCGTGTATGACCTTTTTAGAATAAGATTGGAAATATACGGTGGGCTTAGGTTTTTTTAAAGATCCAGTAACATTTTTTTAAGAAAATACCACGTTTTAAAATGTTTTTAGAAAAATATCATTTTCTAAAATAGTAACTAGTAATCGGTAAACAACAGTCAGTTTTCAAGCACTAGTAACTAGTTTCCAAATGTATTTATAATTGGTAATCGGTAACTAGTTTTCAAACACTAGTAAATAGTAACTATAAAAATAGTTATTTTTTAAAACTTTTTAAAAGTGGTATTTTAAAAAAAAAAAAAAACTAATACGAAAATTGGAAAAAAATCTGACCCACTATGTTTCTGTAATTATTATTATTATTTTTGATAGGTAGAATTGTTAGAAATCCTTTTATTTTTCAATATAGATAGATAAGAAAGTAAGAAACATCCATAATGAAACACCCGAGTATACATTTCCTTTTATTTTAAGATTGCACATGTGATATGTTCTATGCTTGTTTGAGTAAGGGATAACTGCAAAAAAATACCCTCATGTTTGGGTGTTCTGCAATTTAAACCCTGAAGTTTGGACTCTGCAAAATAATACTCTGAGATTAAGAATTTCTGAAATTAATACCCTGAACAGATTTTTTGAACAATTTTAGGAACGAAAAAATAATAATATCCTCTATTAAAACTAAATTATTCCATATTATTCATCTTAATTTTGAGGATATTATTGTATTTTATCAGTTAAAAATCAACACAGGGTATTAATTTTCAGAAATTCGTAATCTCAGGGTATTATTTTGTGGA
>JXTC01000671.1:54204-85116 GCA_002914845.1 Trema orientale
TGTAATTCAAGCTCCAATAAATTATGACAATTAATTAAACTCTTTAATTAATTTGTCTAATTTATTAATTCCAGTATTACTCCACTAAAAATCTGGAATTGCACTCTTGAAATTACAGAATTAATTTACTCAGAAAACAGCGAGCAGTCCATCGATTTAATCATTACATGTAGTTCAATCCTCCATAGACAATTCATAATCGGAGCTAGGTCAAGTTCCGTTTACCTCTCCAATTACATCTTTATCCTTGTATACCATTGATTCTCTAATGAACAATTAATTTATAAATCTATTATAAATTGAGTACTCAAACTGTTCAAGTCCTGAATCAATACACAAGGGAATCATCTATCTAGCTTCCTAATAGAAGGAATGGACTCCATATCTGTAAGTTACATTCCCAGCTACTCATCTCATCATGCTCCTAAGATACAAGTATTTCGATCTATTTACGAAAAAAACCTTTAACAAGTATGTCAGAGAACATAATGTTATAAATAGGAGTCTATAACTACTCAGGATTAAGATTGATTTACATATGATCATCTAGTGACATTATTTGAACTCTCAACAGTTAACGGAATTTATGTGAGATTCAAATCATGTCTGGTCCAGTCCTATATAATCGAATTATATAAAGTACCTCCATTGTGATGTCAACACATCAATAGTCCGGAGAAGACTATTACATTCTCAATGTTAATGGACCGTACTAATAATATTTAATTAAAGATCCCAAACTTTAATTAATTATTACGGACTATATTTAGTTTATTATCCATAAATTTAATCCTCATGTATATAACACTTATATACTAAATTTATGGTCACATAAATAAACTAGGGATTTTCTGATATTTAATGACATACCGATTATGCACAAATTCAAATAGAAAAATGTCATTTTATTAATTCAGAAAATATCCAAAATATACATGCTTTTTGGGCATAAACCCTAACACCAACCGCTAGCTATAGCATCGACCACCTTCTCCTGCGACGTTCCTACCCGCACTCATCGCCAAGGTGGTCCCACAGTCTCATATGTATCGTAGGCAGAGCTAGAGCCCTGCGAAAGAAACACTCTCCAAGGCGTTTTCCGGCCAAGCGAGTTGTCGCCGACCATCATTGTCACTCCTTGTCGGCGCGTGAGCTCTTCCTCGACCCGCACCGACCCTACTCAGTTGCTGATTGTTAGCAATTCATCTCCAGTAAGTTTTGGGCAAACTCTCTCCTAGATAGTGGCGTTTTAATAGTTATTTTTGGGTAGTATAAGTTATGATGGTGAAACATTGTGCAAGGATTGTGTGATTTAAGACATAATGATGGCTGGTTAATTTGTGTGGAGCTGAGATCCGAATTGTGGGAAAATCTGATTTGAAAAGCTGGTAATTTCAAAAATATTTTTGAACAAGTGATATTTTCGTCTTTTGTAATCAAGGCGCATTTATGGCTCAGGGCCTCAAAATGAAATTTCGACATCGAATTTGAATTTGACGAGATCGAGAAACAAGTTTAAATATTTAGCATCGCTATGTTTGGAAGTGACATGAATTTCTAGGTACGAGGCTTGGGATTTCATCTTGTTTTGCATGCTAGAGATTGGGTTCAATCCAAACCCAAATTAGTCAAATTATATACTTACCCTAGCTATTTTAGACACTAGGAATGCAATAGTGTTGTCCGTTTTTTAATTTGAGGCTTTGTTAGAAAAGTTATCTCCTAAAGTGAGGGAACGAGATTCATAAAAAGGCCTCCCGAATGTTCGGTCGACCAATGGAGAATTTTACAAGTGCCGATAGCTTAACATAGCTATCAGGGCGAGGTATGGATTCAATTAACTAACTTTTATAGTTGCATTTATTAAACATTTTTACCTATCTTTGAAAATGTGGACAATTTTGGATAAAAATAATTTGATTGGATAATTCATTGATTTGTGAACCATTGAGATAGATTGGATTGTTCTAGGATTGGACTGAGTTGTTTTTATGCAGTTTTTAAAATTATGGTTTTTGGAAAACACAGCTGTTAAGTTGTCCGTTTTTCAGTAAATCCCAAAATAATTCCAAGTGAATTTTAAAGTATGATTTTATTGATATATTTGATGCGTAGTTAATACACACTCCGTCACATATTGTATATACTATAGGATCACACACTTTAGTATCATTATTACATCATGGTAGTTTAGATCGCTGGTAAGTTGTTACAACACTAGATGAGAGACCTAGGCGCCTGCACAGAATTTGCTGATATACCTCTTGGTAGTATCAGAATGCTCGATATCTTTGGTGAAGAGGTATTATAGGACTGTGATGTGAGGATGAAAGCTCACTCGTATTTATTAGTTAATTTATGATATGTATAATGATGTGGATTTTCGATTTGTTTTGAATATTTGATTTTGACATAATTTCTGATATCATTTGAGAACTTGATTTTATAAATAGATTTTTGGAAGTACTAACCATGCAGGTTTGCAAAATTGCGTCCATCCAATATAAAGTTATTAAAATCCTGCTAACTGAGGCTAGCATAGTTGGTCCAAGGCTTTAAGGATGTGTGTGAGAGTTTGGGAGGGTTAGGGGTTCAAAACCTTAGTAGTATATGTGTGTGTTATTTTCTTTCAAATTTGTAGTAAGTAGTGGTCATTAGTTAAGCCCCATTTTTAAAAAAAAAAAATTAGAAAAAAGGTAATTAAATTTCTACTGAGCATTCACATGCTCATCCCTATCTTTTCTCCTCTTAGGTAGTGTGTAGCGTGACTTCGGTGGTCCAGCAGCAGAGTGAGTAGAGAAAACTTTGTGGTTATTTGCAGTTGTTGTTAACTACTTGAAGACATTTATTCTGACTATCTTGGATTGTAATAATACTCTGACTTCTATTATGGACTTGGTTTGTAGAATTATTATGCCTAGCTACTGATAATGATGATGATGCCTTGACACGTATTATAATTTATTTAATCAATCTATGTCTAGTGGTGATCACAGAACTGTGGGAATTTACATTTTAGATTATTTTGATAAACTTTTACAGAAGATACCATTTATGAAACTAGTTGTTATTTTTTGGAAAATTGAAATTTCTATTATTTTTTAAAATAACTTATAAATTTCCACTTGTGAAATTCTCTTTCTGTCACTGGCTTGAGTTTGGGGTCGTGACAGTTATGCTAGCTACTCCATATATGTAAGACTTGGCCTTTAAATCTTTTCTTTTTCAGTCATCATATTGATAAAGTTTTGGACTCAGTGAAATGCAAATAACTTCGTTTATATATAAATAAATATTAGAAATCATTTCAGTCTAAAATAAACTCTTTTGACGGGTTTGCGGTTAAAAGGTTTTAAGGACTATAGGTGTTGGTAACCATTATATGGTGCAGAGGAAGGTGGTGTGTGTGACAATCAAAATTTTACACACACACAAAAGAGAGCTTAGGATCAATATGGCTTTGTTATTTTAATATATAGAATAAAAACTATTTTTAAAGAAAAGTAAGAACACTCTAACCTTTCTGTATTGGAAGTTCTTAACTTGATGATGAGGTTGTACTTTACACAACTATGAGACCACGATCTTCCTCACCAAGCCTCGACACCAAAGAACCAGAGAGTGGGCTCCTTATAATCACAATCTTATTGTTTTCACACACTTTTAGAATTCTTGCTATAGGTCTCAACACATGAGATAGCAAGAGGATGGAGACTTGAGGAAAAATAAAACTAGAAGCACACGTTAAAAATAAAAAGGGTTTCTTAAAAACTTTTTTTTTATTTTTTTATTTTTTACGTTACAGACCTCACTTCACTTAAAAAAAAATTGAGTCTGTCTAATTCTTTTTAATATGTAACTCCAAAAAAAAAAATTTCCTAATTATTCAAACTATTTACACGCATAGCTCTATTTTCAAAATTGATAAATTTTGCAAATTAATGCCATATCATCTTAAATAGGAAAAATAATTTTAATCATATTAAAGACATTATCAAAAACATAAAATAGATAAGAGAAAAAAAAGAAAACTAAAAACACGTAGCAATGTAGAATACGGCTTATAAGTTTCTTAATAAATCTCATCTCTTAAACGTGTAAAATAATTTCCAATTAGGTTTTAAACAATTTAAAACCATGTGATAGTCAACATATTTCATAAATAGGAAAATAAAATCCCTTTATATTAGGATAGCTTTTACACGCATAATGGAAGGGTTTTTAAGTGTAAAAAAGTTTCCTATTAAAGAGAAATACCTCTCTATCCTATTAAATTTATCTATTTAATTATATAATTAATTCCATATATTTTTAAATTTGGAAAAACAAAATAACCTTATCAATTTGATCATACACGTATAAGAGAAAAAATACATGCTATTTTTGTCTCATGAATAACGTGTAAGGCTTGTCTTCACAAGCTAAGGCTTTTTTTTTTTTTTTAAAAAAAAAAATTTCCTATTTTGTTTTATCCAAATATTCAAATAATCAAATTATAAAATAATAGAATTAGTTTATTTGGTAAATCATAATTTTCCAAATAGAAAATAACATAAAATAATCATATTATATTTTATGCTTATGCGTGTGACAAAGAGAAAATATCTCTGTGTTACACTCCTAATACAGTATGGTTGGACACACTATTTGTCACTTTTCAAATAATCTTATTATAGCAACAAAAAAATTAAATAGACAAAAATAATAATATTTATAATTTATTATAATGTGACACATAAAACAATTAAATGTGTAACATTAACTTTAGTGTGACATAATTAATTAGAATTCAATAATTCTAAATTAATTATTAATACAAGAAAGTAACTATATAACATGTTCAATACAGTGTTAACAGAGGTGGTTCGGGGACCTTGGACTTGTAATTTCAAGCTCCAATAAATTTGATAATTAATTAAACTCTTTAATTAAGTTATCGAATTTATTAGTTCCAGTATTACTCCACTAAAAAACTGGAACTGCACTCTTAAAAGTTACAGTATAAATTACTCAAAGCAATCATAAAGTCTGTCCATTGATTTAATCATTACATACAGAACAATCCTCCATAAATGATTCGTAAATAGAGTTTGGCTTGTAATCCGTTATCCTCTCTATTTACTTCTTTATCGTTGAGTTCCCATGATTTTCTAATGAACAATAAATTCATGATCAAATCATGAATTGAGCGCTCTATCGTTCAAGCACCAAATCATTACTCAAGGGAATCATTTTTCTAACTTCTGTTAGGAAGGAATGGATTCCATATTGTTAATTAATATTCCCTGCTATCTATATTATTATGTCTCTAACATACAAGGATTTAGTCTGGTATAAACGCAGATGTTACCGAATACATCAAGAGACATAAAAACATAAACGAGAGGTTATTAATCACTCAGGATTAAGATCATTCCATATATGATCATCGGTTGATAAGTTTGAATATTCTGTTCTGTAACGGATATTATCAGATATTCAAATTTATGTGGTCCAGTCCTATATAATCTCATTATATAAAGTACCTTCATTTAATGTCGCTATATAAACAGCTCAGATAAGACTGTTCCATTCTCAATGGTAATGGACCGTACTAGTAATTTTTAATTAAAGATCCCAACTTTAATAATTAATTACGGACTAGTTTAAATTATATCTCTTAAACTTAATCCTCTTGTATGTACAACTTTTGTACATACTAAGTTTATGGTTATATTTATAATCAAGGAATTTTCATGATATTTATATATATTTTCATAAATAATATATGCAAGCAAATAGAATAAAATAAATTATATTTATTTGATAGCAAATCATTGTTTATATTTTGCTCTTAGGGAAAAAATACTAACAATAGGGTCAACCATCCGTTTTTGTATATTTATGTACTGATTAGTTTTAAAAGAAAATACATTTTTTTTCTTTCTTTCCTTTTAAAATATCGAGGATTCATTGTCTTTGGGGCATTCTACTATTGTACTTTTTGCTGGCAATAGCTTTTAAAAGCTTTGTTAATTTGTCTCTCTTTTTTTTTAAAACTTTTTTTTATGCAAAGTGATATTGATTGATCGGATTTCCTGGATAATTAGGAGAGCATAATAGTTTGTTTGCTACATGAAAAACCTTGTGACGAAGCACAAATTGTGTGGCCTTCAACTCCCTAATTGAAGGTAGAAGTTAGACGCTTGTTTGGAAACTGAAAGAGGAGATAGAGAAATAATTTGTCTTTTGACAACTTTTATTTTATTTTATTTTTAATAATGCACATTAGGGAGAAGAAAGATCAAAAAAGAACTCAAACATCTGAACTAAGTTGATACTCATGGGCCTCTCTATCCCACACTCAACAATCTGAAGCAGAAAAAATTTATCAAAAGAAGAATAGAAAGTACAAATTAAAAATCACCAAAAAACAGTCGAAAAGACGGGAAAGAAAGTACTATCGTGCTAGGCATGCCTCATTAAAATATAACTAAACAAAACTCATAGGAAAAAACATATAGTATCATGTTGTATTGTTTTAACATAATATGACGTTTGACGGTGATTGTGTATTGTATAACTTAATATTACACATTACACATGATGAGGTAAATAATGTCTATTATATTGTGTTAATTTGAATTTTCATTCTAACTTTTGATTTTTCTCTCCTGACTTTCACTCTCATAATTCTATCTTCTTATTATATATGCTTTCACTCTCATAATTTTATCTTCTTATTATATATCTTTCATAAGTTTCAGTTCTCAAATTCTGTTCTCTTTCATTACTTTTAGAGAATTTTTGCTTAGTCTTTTGTCTCTACTGATAATGCATCCAAGTTAATATAATTTGTGATAATATGTGCAAAACTAAATATCCTATATTATAAAGAAAAAACAAAATTGATTCATCATGTGGTCACTTTTTTTCGATCGATGGTGGAATAAAATCTGTCAATGAGTTACATCGGAATATTTCAAACTACTAATAATTAGGGAATATAAACTTTTCTTTCTCCCAGAATAGTCTATAAATTGTAATATCCCAGATTTTCAAAGGGTAAAGTTGTCATTTAGTTAATCTTCGGATTTAATATTAGAGGGACTAAGTTGCAAAAGTTTTAAGAAGCGAGGACTAAAGTGCAATTTCTGTGGGGACTAAATTGAAAAGATTTAAAAATTAGGGGACTATTATGCAATTTTTAGAAAATTGCATAGTCCCGTGCAAACCCACGTGGGCCTGGCTTCTTCTTCTCCCCTCTCTGTCTCTTCCTCCCTCATTCTCTCTCTGTTTCTCTCCTGTCGAAGCCGCCGAAGGAGCAAAAACCCAGGCGCCACCCACCAGTCGTCGTCCTGCCACGAGGACCCCCGGTGAAGCTTCGCTGCACCGCCAGCAACCTGCTGCCCAGCTCCCGCAGACATCGGAGCCGCCAAACACCGGCGAGGAGTTCGAGGAGCCACGGACGTTTTTGGTCACCAGCGACTATTCTGGTCACCGTTTGACCTCAAATCAAGCTTGTTGGATTTGTATCATCACGAGGATCGTCAATGTATGTATTTCACGATCCCATTTTACCCGAATCAAAAGTTGCTATTTTTGGATGTTTTGAGCTTTAAGTTTGATTTTTTAATCCGGCTGTTGGATTGTGTTTTTGACGTCATTTTTAGAATGTACTCGGGAAATGGAGAAGATTGATATATATATTGACTATGTTTGCTGAACGGCACGAAAAACGAAATTGAATGGCTAAAATTTGCCTCGTTTTGCATGCCACGGGTCCGGTGTGGGCCCGAACCCAAATTGAACAAATTATATATCTAACCTAGCTATTTTGCGTGCTAGAAATTCAGTGAAGATATCTGTTGGTAGATTTGAAGCTCCGTTGAGAAGTTAGTTTTTCGCAAGAGAATGATCGAGGGCTTAGAATTAGTTCCCGACCCTTCAAGCGATCCTCCAATGATACCTTGAGGATCCAATAGCGTGGTATCGCTATTCTCGTAAGGCAGAGATTCAGTTACCACCTTTTTACATCGTTTTCAAATAAAACTTATTTTCTGCAACATATGAGAATAAATGTGGTTTTTGAGTTATTTGAATATATGTAATGGAATACGATTGTATGATATATACTGTATTGCTCTGAGAATTTTCTAAGTGCAGGTTATTTCTGGGTATATAAAAAATAGGGCCGTTATACTGCCTATTTTTCTATAAAACTTAGTATACTTATTTTATTAAAAAACTATAGCACGATTATTTTCACATTTCAGTTCTGTATTGCACGTGTCATAGGAACATACATGAGCACCGTGTTAGCATCGTGGGTTTACAGTGTGGCACTGCATACCCCACCGTTGGTGTAAAGTCTGTAAACCCGTACCGGATTTTGTTACTTCTGATTATCTCCCCATTGACAGATGTAGGTAATTCGATTGCCCCTCCAGGTTTAGTTGGCAACACATGGGTGTCCCCTCCGGGTATAGACTTAGGTATCAGGTAGGCTATTAGGTACACTTAGTGCCATTATCCTGGGTTTTCACAGATGAGAGGATGCGAGCTCATGGGTATGGGTTGATTTGTATCATGTGCATATGAATTGAATGGATTTACTTACTGTTTTATTTATACATACACATATGGATTTCCGGTTTTGGACTATTGTATATGTATATATTGGATTTAAACTAACCATGCAGGAACTTTCCATCACTAAAATATTTTCCTTCGAGGTAATTGCTTTCCTACTGGGCATTTTGTGCTCACTCCCTCCCTTCTTTCCTTCCTCAGGTGGTGTTTAGTGCGATCTCGGTGGTCAAGAAGATTAAGAGGTCATCTTGACTATAGTTTGCTTTCTTGGTAATGCTAGAAGCTTGTGTCTTTGTGGTGTTTGGATTTTGTATTGGCATTGAACCAAAATTACTACTTTCTATTATGTCTTTGAACTTAAGTATGCCATTCTAGTTTTTTTTTTTTTTTTTTTTTTTTTTTTTTTTTTTTTTTTTTTTTTTTTTTTTTTTTTTTTGTCTTTTGTTGTAGATGATGATGATGCTTGAACTCTACTTTTTGAACTACGTTTTTCGGTATTATTCGATCTATGTTTAATAGTGTATACGAACTGTAGGAGAGGTTCACAGGATGAAATTCTAAATATCTTTTTAAATAGACTATTTTATAAAACTGCAACTTTTAAGACATTTTAAAAATAAATCAAGGAGTTTCCCATCTTTGTGAAATTCCCCTTCTGCCACTGGCCTGAGTTTTGGGTCGTGACATAAATGATGTTTCCACTAAATATATAATATATATATATATGGGTACCAATCTAGTAGGTATTTTTTTTTTAACCTATACATAGATATTGTTTTGGTCAATTAAAATTGGTCACAGTAACCGTTAGATCAATGATCCAAATGCTAAAAAAAATACCTATGGATAGGTAAAAAAAAAAAAAATCTCCTGGATATATATAGGCACCAATCCAATATGTATTTTTTTTTTATACAATCTATAAATATTATTTTATCCAATAAAAATTTATTAGGTACGTCTTTTCATGGTAAAAATTAGAGAGAGAAAGACCATTATTTATTATTATTATTTTTTTTCTAACTACTCAAATCATTGTAGATGTTAGATAATCCAACAGCTAAAAAAAATAACCTATAGATAGGCAAAAAAAAAAACTGAATTATGGCGCATATATATTTATTATATATATATTTATATACGCATGCGTATACATAACATATAGAGCAATGTTATGGGGCATCAGTGGTGCCCAACAACACAATAATTGTCTATCACTGGATGATTCTAATTATTAAATTGGGTATCACATAAAACCCACATGAATTACAATTATAATTAACCAATGACAGACTGACACATCATCATATGATGCTGACACCATATGGTGTATCCTAGCGTTACTCTATATAAATAGACGATAACGTACGTCTCAGTGAAATTTTTTAAGCTTAGATGTTGTTTTAACCGTTTGCTGCTTCATATTGCATGAGAAAGAGAGAGAGATTAGTTGCATGTGGGAAAACTCCTCTTCTGCTTAGCTTTTGAGTAAACATTCACGTCTAAAACCATTAATCATGTATATCAAAAAGATTCGACGTGTGTCCTTGTAATTAGTTTCATCTTATATATATATAAATCTGCAAAATCTAGCATATACGGAAACTCCCACTAATTAGCTAGACGATAGATTTAGCTTCCGATATATATATATATATATGGAGAGTAATATCAATGTGTTAATACTAAAATATTTCTCTATGATAGCAAACCTTCATTCCATGATAAAGATCACAGAAAATTTTCCATTAATGATCTCCCAGCTCGCCCATTTCCACCTGGCAGCAGGGGCAGCAGCAACTACCACTATTATCATCCTGGTAATTCTCTATTTCTCCACCAAATCCCAGCCCGTTTACCTCGTCGATTTCGCCTGTTACCGGCCTCCGGATTCGCTACGAGCTCCGCTATCGAACTTCATCGAACACTCGGAAAGATGCGGTTGTTTTACGCCGGAGAGCGTAGCTTTTCAAGAGAAGGTCTTGCTGAGATCGGGCATCGGCAACGAGTCCTGCGTGCCGGTTTCGCTGCATGAGGTACTCCCTACTCCTTCTATCCACTCAGCCAAAGCAGAGATCGAACAAGTTCTTTTCACTATAGTGAAACAACTCCTCTCCAAGCAGAAGATAACAAACCCTAAAACCATTGACATTCTCGTCACCAACTGCAGCCTCTTTTGCCCTACGCCGTCGATTTCGTCTATGATCATCAACAAGTTCGGGTTCAGAAGCGACGTAAAGAGCTTCAGTCTTAGCGGAATGGGCTGTAGTGCCGGAATTCTGGCGATAAGTTTGGCTAAAGATTTGCTAAAAGTTCACAAGAACTCTATAGCTTTGGTTCTAAGCATGGAAGCAGTATCTCCCAATGGTTATCAGGGGCAAGTGAAATCCATGCTCATGTCCAATGTTTTGTTCCGAATGGGTGGAGCCGCCGTTCTATTATCGAGTCAGAAAATCGACAAGCCGGCCGCGAAGTACGAGCTCCGGTACCTTGTCCGGACGCATACCGGATCCGATGATCAAGCTTACCAGTCTGTTTTCCAACACCCGGATGATAATGGCCTAGTTGGGGTGTCAATCTCAAGATCACTTATTCATGTTGCCGCCAAAACCCTAACTATCAATATGTCAAAGTTAGGCCCTTTAGTACTACCCTATTCCGAGCAGTTCCGGTACGGATTGTCAGCCATATTCCGGAGAATCCGACCTTCATCGTCGTCGTCGACAGGACTTTACGTGCCGAATTTTAGGAGGGCTTTCAAGCATTTCTGCATACATGCTGGAGGTAGGGCTGTGATTGATGCTCTTGAGGATAGTCTTAAGCTGAGAAAGGAAGATGGAGAGGCTTCGAGAATGACACTATATAGATTTGGTAATACTTCTTCTTCCTCCATTTGGTATGAGCTATGCTATTTGGAGGCAAAGGGAAGAGTGAAGAAAGGAGACCGTGTTTGGCAAATTGCTTTTGGGAGTGGCTTCAAGTGCAATAGTGCTGTTTGGAAATGCATTTCGGATATTGATCCAAGTGAGCCAAATGCTTGGTCAGACAGAATTAGTCTGTATCCTGTTGACATCCCAAACGTGTCTTAAGAAAATTTAGGACAGGTGATCTCGTTCGTAGTCAACATACATGTACTGTATTATTATAAGAAAAGTCCCGTACGTGTATCACTCATACTTACTCATGAAGATCTACCAAGTTAGCTTCTTAATTATTTATTTCTGTTAAAATACGGATTCATTGTTAGGACCTCTTTCTCGTCTATTCTATTTTTTTTTTGTTGAGCACAAAGGTCTCCTTTCCATCTTCACCACCTTAAACTCCAATTCCGGCCTTAAGTCCTTCGCTGAAACTTAAATTGGGTTATCCTTAAGTACCTTAAAAATAAGGGCTCTATTGCGGCACTTATTTATTTATTTTTTTTCTCCACACACCTTTAAAATTTAATTAAGCAAACTTTCTTATAAAAAGTTTTCTTATACTTCAAAAATTAAATGACAGATGCATATGCACCCGTATTCTTATTTCTTAGCTCAACGCTTCATGTGAAAACCTTGAATTTTATTAATGCTAAAGTTGAAAATGTTAATATTTGAAGTGGAATTTTGTCGAACATTTGAAACTTGGCTTAAAACAAGTTATGCCACAACCCGGGTCCGGGGTTAGTTGTAAAGTGGGAATTTCACAGACTAGAAATTCTAAAAATTAATTATAAAAATATTTTCAAAAGTTTCTAAAATATGAAAATGTTCATAATCACTTTTTGAAAAAATCTCAAGAAAACTATTCCCATAATTATACAATCACCTACTAAAGATAGACTTATATAAATATTGATGTAAGTCATGTATCATCAATCTATCTCACGCAGTTACTAGAAATAAGTTATACAAACTAAATTCAAGTATATAGTTAATCCTTACATAAAGGTTATGATTAACCAAATCGCCTACTTAAGTCCTACAATTTTTTAATTTAGTAGGAAATTACCCAAGTAAAGATAATAACAAATAGAACTCCAAAGCTTCTAAATGTGCCTCATTGTACAAGTCACACTGAGTACCACCTAAGATGAAGAATAGGGATGAGTTAATGCCTAGTAGAGAATTAATTACAAATTTTTAATATATACAAGATACTTTCAAAGCCCTGCATAATTAGTGATTTAGCTAAAATATGTCCAACATTTCAAAAATAGTAGTCAAAACAAATTAAATATCAAGTCTTCAAACATTTGTACAATCCAATCATGTTATGCACATTCACATGCACATCATCATATAATATTGTCTATATTTGTGCTAGTATTATCCGCATGTCTAATTGGACATTCCTGCAATGATGGCGATCGATAAACGAGTAATGCAAATATATAATGCATGATCTAGATGTGTATATCATAACTGTGAGTTTATAAAATCGGCCATACAATATTTTCAATTAAATCAATCTTAGTTCCTAAAACTAGGTTTTAAAAATTTCTAATCTTCCAGAAAATTTGACAGCATAACTCTAATTTTTATCAAGATCCACAAATCATATTTATGCAGGAAACGACGTACAATATATATGACATGCTATTCAGTGTGATATGCATCCCTTGTAGTTCAATATATCAAATATATATACTCAAAATTAGTTTTTATCACATCTTTCATAATTTGATCCAAAATTTTAAAGTTAGTAAATCTATAATACAAGTTGTTTTGGAATTATATAATCAAATCCCTATCTGAATAGAGTAACTAAGGTTAGTTACCAATTCACTCAAGAACAATCGGTTGCTCAATTAGGCACTCATTTGACTTATCAGGAGTTTCGTCTGCTAACTTTAAATGACTACTTTTCCAACAAATGCCCAAATGATCAAACCAACCTTGCCATTGCGACTGGCGCGTCTCAATTAGTTGTGTTAGATACCGTATTCATTGAATTTGGACTTTAGTACATTCCCGAGCCCCAATGCACTTGTCGAGGCAAAAATTAAGCCTCTTGGCCTCAATTCTCGTGCCTAGCTGCAACGTATCTATCACGACTGGAATCCCAGACCAATAGCAAAAAAAGAATTTCACAAATAGAAATTCAATAGTAGTTTTTGAAAGATTTATAAAATAATTTTAAAAGTATAATTTTCACAGTTTTGCTATCACCGTTAGATGTAGATTAATAGTAAAATTTATAAAAAAACAAAAGCAAACATTATCATCAACAATCTCATAATCCGGACATACAAGTTATACAGACCGAGTCTATGATATGGGCCCTTAAGTATTATTACAAACCAGGAAAGTAAATTATAATATTTTACATAGTTACCAAATATTCAACAAAGTAACAAGCTACTCACTATTCCGCTTCTGAGTTTCCAAAATCACACTAAGTACTACCTAAGAGGGAAAGGTGGGGGGAGTGAGTATGAAATACCCAGTAAGATACCTAGTTACCTTTCTGGAAAAATATTTAGTTCTAAACCATGCAAGCTCCTGCATGGTTAGTTATTCTGAAAACAGTTCACAAAATATCAAACCAATTGTACATTGAAAATTATTATCAGAAATCATAATCAAAACCATAAAATAAATCCAGAGAAATAATCCATAGTGCACATATCATAAATCAACTCATCCTATGAGCTCACATCCTCTCATCACGAACTAGAATAACTCATACTACATCACTACAAAAAGAAAGCATTTTGCCAACACGTTGACGCGTCAGCAAAAATACTGCATTTGCATCGGGAAAAATTCCTGACGGAAATGCGTCGACATGCATCGGAGAATGACCATAGGCAAAAGTATCTTCACGACACAATACAATTTACGTCAGGAAAAGATACTTCTGGTGACAGAGTGACCCCGTTAGGAAATGTTAATGCGCCAGGAAAGGATGTCAGAAAAAGATAACTTGGTCAACCCTTTCCCACGTAATATTATAAAACGTCGTTATACTTTAGATGCACTAACGCATGATTCTGTCGGGAAAAGTTACGTATATTATTTGAATTTTGTTATTTATTTTAAATAGTTGTCATTTACCAACGCTATGCTGTGTCGGGAAAGATCTATTTATATTACCTTTAGCGACGAAAAAACCCGTTGGAAAATGTTTAATCTACTTTTAAAAATAACTTTTGCCAACACTCTTTCGCATCGACAAAAGTTAAAAAAAATAAAAAATACAAAATTTATTGAATAAAAAAATAAAATTAAAAAAAAACAAAAAATAAATAAAATTAAAAAATATTAAATAAATTGATGTTTGAATTACATTAAAAATAGAAAAAAAAGGTCCTAGCTAGGTGGAGGTGGATGTGGTGGAGCCGGAGCCGAAGGCTTGAAGTTGAAGCCTGATGTATTCAGTTGAGCAATCAAGGAGGCCATCATCTCTTGTTGGACCTGTAGCTCACGTTGAGTCTCGTCTAGGCAGTGCTGGTGCTCCTGGTCTAGGTCTGCTAGCTGCCGCTGCATGGTCACAATGGTCTCAGCCTGCTACCGCTGAAGAACTGAAGGACTACTACTACTTGCTAGCCTGGGTCCTCCAATGACCTTTAGCCTCAGCATTGAACCAACACCCTTCTGCTACCTTGAGCGATGACCAAGTGCATGTGCCATGATCGCACAGTCATCGACAGCCATTGGACCAATGATGGACTCAGCAAATCTGGCCTAGTTAGTTGATAGAGACTCTGACTGTACTTGTGTCTATGTCTGTGTCTGAGCCTAAGTCAGAGCCTCCCCTCTCAACCTGACCATCTCCTCATACATAACAAAAATTAGTTAGAATTAATTAATTATTACATAGAAACCTAGAACTGAAAAAAAATTAAAATTAAACTTACATGTTTCTCTCGAGTGAAGTTATTCCTTTACTGAGAGTTCTTGAAGTGCTGCTATTGCCAAATGTTGTATGCTTACCCCTGCGTGCATATGACCCGTGATACTCAACGAGCCTTGCCCTGAAGCATAGAGCTGCTTCCCCCAGTTCTCAGCGTTTTTCACCAAAATTTTCTGGAGAAAAAAGTAATTAGTGAAAATGTGAAATTTATGAAAAAATAAAGTATGTTAAAAAAAATATCACATGAAACTCCAGTGTCGCAAAATAATCACAAAGAAGAGCCCAATCCTCCATTGTTACATTCTTGTAGGGCTTCTTCTTTGTAGCCTAGACATCGTCCTTCCCGCCATGTAAGTCAAAATGTCTCTTTATGTTACTCTGCCAATCTCTCAACGTACGCATCATGGTCTATGTAACGTCATCCATGAAGAGAACATTGTCATGAGGAAACCCAAACTTTAACTGCATTAAAAATAAAATTATATTAGTTACTAAAATAGTATAATGTATGAAAGATTTTAGGTATCTATATTCACATTACTCACCTCTAATCGTTGAAAGATGAGTTTGATGTCCTCTTTCTTCATATCCGCCCATGACAATGTAGTAGGCATGATGGAGTCTCTGACATACTGGGTAAGTATATTGTTAAATATCTTTCTATTTTTTGCCACGGGCTTCTCAAACTTGGCGTCAAATGGCTCTGCCAACTTGGAAGCCTTGGTCCTCTTTAACTCCTCCTCTACAAAAATGCCTATGGATTCCTCTCGAACCCTTTTCCCTTAGGATCTGGCCTGTCTCTAGCTCTGCCAGACCTGCTACTCCCTCCAGATCAGTCATATAGCACTTGCTGCACTAGACATACTACAAAAAAAAAAAAAAATCAATAAATTAAAATGATAATATAAAAACAATAAAAAACGATATACAAAATTTTATTAACAAATGAAATAGTTTACAATTCAATAATCTTCATCAAAAGACGTTTCATCCTTGTCAGCACAACTCTCACTATCGCTACTCCCAACATCTATTTCTTCATCATTATATTCTTCTAATGTCTCGTCCTTAAAGTCATCATCGTCAACTAAAAAATTATTCATAGTTATAACACGAGTTTGATGAAGTAACTCATCAATATTGCCGGTATTTTCTGGTTCAATATCTTCACGATGATGTCGAACATTATCCAACACCAGAAGATCTACCCACAATTAAAATGAAGACGAATTAGCCTCTTGCAAAATTAGAATGTCACTACTTGTTGAAATGTCGTCGACATCTTTCTTGACATATGGGAAATCCTATATATGGCGAGGGGTAAATTCGTGAACGAGTTTTTATAGTGGCCTATTTTTGTCATCACTAGTGTAGTAGATTGTTCAGCTTGTGAGGCAAGTATGAACAGATCACTTTTGTACCATTGAGCACCTACAGACACACTTGTGAATCTTTCATCATGTTGAATTCTTCTCTTTCATGGATCGGTGTCAAACTACTTGTATCTAAATAGCGAAATTGAGTACCTTTTTAGGTATGATAGTTCTAAAACCTCTTCTAAAATACCATAAAATTGATTTCCATCTACACCAGGAACATGGATACTGCAATTCTATGTTTTACGTTTCATATCACAATTTTGTACAAGGAACTTGTCACCATTGACGACACATCTAGGATACAAAAAAACAGCAAAGTCAGATCTATTTGCTAATGTATATAATTTATCAGTGTACTCATTTGATCCTGATTCTCGTAGTTAATTGATCTACATCAAATAAAAGATAAAATAAGAGTGTAATATAGTTGGATTAGATTTAAGGGTAATTGAATCTATAATTAGAAACTTAATTGGATCCTAAATCATTGAGAGAACTTAACTTGTTGTTGTTGTTTCAAGTTTAGACCTCCTCTAGATTCCAACTCTTTCATGTGTTCACTATACGATTAGGATGAGAAGGATTTGACCACAATATAATGATAAAAAAAAATGAAATAGAGAATCGATAATACAAAACGCACTTACTCGAGGTATTTCTGTATCTCTATGCAATTGTTCAAGATATACTATTTTGCCTTATAGCACTCAGATTGTCTAAGCAGAATGATGCTTTTTTTTACCAAATGGGCAACCAACGTGCTTAAACACAGATAAAGCTCGATTTGGACGTGCATCAATCCCATCATCATTTCTGTCAGGACGATTGAATTGAGTCTCAATACCTCAAAAATACACGGAGCAGAATGTTAAAGCCTCATTTACAATATATGCTTCCACTATAGACCCTTCAGGATATGCTCGATTATGGACATAATGCTTATACACATCCATAGCCCGTTCAGTTGGATACATCCATCTAAAATGTACATGTCCTCCATTTCTAGCTTTATGAGGCAAATGCAAGTTTAGGTGAACCATAATATCAAAAAATGCTGGTGAAAAGATTCTTTCCAACTTATTCAGTATGAGAATCACGTTATTTTTAAGTTTTTCAAGATCAGCAACGTTCAAAGTCCTTGCACAAATTTGTTGAAAAACAATGCATTATTCAACTATGGTCTCACAGATATCTTTCTTCAAAAATGGTATAATTCCAGCGGGCAACAAACGTTGGAATAAAACATGACAATCGTGTGATTTCAACCCAGAAATTTTATCACCCGCTTCACTAACATTCTTTGCAAGGTTACTCAGAATCTTTTCTACTCTGCAATAGTTAAGGTGTAACTAGCATGCGGTTTCATCCACCGGTTACCAACCTTATAAAGATATAATTCATTACGAATTTGCATGTCTGCAAGATCAAGCCTCGCCTTGTTAATGTCTTTTGTTTTGCTGTCAATGTTCAAAAGAGTACCCAAAATAGAATCATATACATTCTTCTTAATATGCATTATATCTAGGTTGTGTCTTAATGACAAGTGTTTTCAATACTCAAGTTCGAAAGATATACTCTTCTTTGACCAATTCAGCTCAGCTGGTGAATGTTTACGTTTCACACCACCAAAACTGCTTGTGCTTACCAAGCAACCTAGTTTGTAAGTTCTCTAATTGCCTCAAAATGTCATCACTTGTATATTTTCGAGGGGGTGTCCTGAGCTCTGTATATCCATCAAACTGTCTACTCTTTCTCATAGGATCGTTCATTGGTAGGAAACGCCTATGCCCTATGTAATCACTTTGCTCCGTATGCCAACAAACAGAGTTTTTTTTATTGCAAGTGCAGCATATTTAATATCATTTCGTACTTCATCCTGACATTAATGCATATGCTGGATAGTCATTAATTATCCACATTACAGCAGCACGCATCAGGAATATTGTACCATTCATTGTATCTCTGGTTTTAACACCACGTTCCCAGAGTTCTTTCAATTCATCCACAAGAGGCCTCAGAAATATATCCATGTCTTTTCATGGCGCATTTAGTCCAGGTATGAAAAGTGACAACATCATGGACTATGATTTCATGCACTTTCAAGGTGGCAAATTATACGAAACAATGATAACTAGCCACATGGAATATGCATTGCTTATATTCCCAAACGGGTTGAATCCATCTGTCGCTAATCCCAGACACACATTTCTAGGATCTGCAGCAAAAAACGGATATCATTGGTCAAATTCTTTCCAAGACAATCCATCTGCGGGATGTCTCAAAACACCATATTCCTTCGGTCTCTCAGAATCATGCCACCTCATGTCTTTTGCAGTATGTCTGGAACTATATAACCTCTTCAATCGGGGATTAAGGGGAAAATAATTTATGACCTTATTCAGAACTATCTTTCCCTTATCCCACCGACTTTTCTGGCATATTGGGGACTTGTCTAAATTGGCATTCTCTTTCTAGAACAATGCACAATCATAGTTACATATGTGAATGGAATCATAACCCAGACCAATATTAGCAACCTCATCTTTGCCTCATAATGTGATCCATGCAAAATGGTCCCTTCAGGAAGTGCTTCGACTAACAACTTCAACAATATGTGGAATGACTTATTACTCCACTTATTTATCACTTTTATATGCGCTAAAACCTTTGTGCACCCAGGATGCAACTCATTTTCCATCTCCGTAAACATCTCATCAAACCGTGATGCGCCTTCAATAGGAATATCATTAGACCCTTCATCCATAGGTGGATGAATCAGTTCCTCTGTAGCAGCTAAATCAGCTAGTACATCATGCATTTCATCGCCACGATCATAATTATCATCTCCTCCTTTGACATTTGCAACTTGAAATGATTTGCCATGAAAAGACCACACAATATAAGACGGTTGAATACCTTTCTCTATGTTCATATGTCCTAAATCTACCTTATCACTCCATCTCTAAAAGATAAGGCCCTATTCTATTCAGGATTATTTTATTATGTGGTACATCATTTACCCAAATATTGTTCCGTTTATGCCGAAATTTTGACAATATCTCCCCACAGTTCCCCTAAGTATGCTACATATATATATATATATATATATATATATATATATATATATATATATATATATATATAACACACCCAGAGAACAGGGAGATACCACTGCAACTCGATCAAAGAACAATGTTTATAAGTAAACAACAACACATAACGTATAATCCCAAATTGTTCAACTGGGACAATTCAGGAACCAGTATCGAGATGCATAATCTCTCACCGACTCCTGAACGGGTCTAAGGTAATTTCTTTTGTGAATAAAATAATGCACTAATGTATTAAAGTCACAACGTCAACTAATATACACATTATGGCTACAAACAAATAAATACAAGTAGCATCAGTCATTCCTGGGCAAATAATTACCTACCAGACAACCACTGGTACAATCTACTAGGAAATGCTTATCGAGAAAGAATTTATAATTGTGAAATTAACATCATATGTGAACTGGTTCGGAATGTTATTGGTCATCACAGTTGTGTTAGAACATCCAAACCAGTTCATATGTAATGACCATTCTATTGTTATGGTATTTTCGGTTTAATTTGTGCTATTTTGGAGCATTTCTGGTATTTTGAGTCTTGTAGGGCTATTTTGGGTATTTCGAGCCTCCATTTCTGATATTTTATGTCTCCTTGGGGTATTTTGGATATTTCGAGCCTCCTACCGGTATTTTGGATATTTTCGATCTAATTAGTGGTATTTTTGATATTTTATGTTCTGTAGGGATTTTTTTGGCAATTTCACACTACTAGGGATATTTTTGGTATTTTATGTCTCCTATAGGCATTTTTGACATTTTGTGTCTCCTAGGGGCATTTTGGGTATTTCGAGTCTCCTAGCAGTATTTTGGGTATTTTCGATCTAGTTAGTGGTATTTTTAGTATTTTATATTCCATAGGATTTTTTTTTTTTGGCAATTTCACACTACTAGGGGTATTTTAGGTATTTTATGTCTTCTATGGGCATTTATGACATTTTATGTCTCTTAGGGGTATTTTAGGTATTTTGAGCCTCCTAGTGGTATTTTGGGTAATTTCAATCTAATTAGTGGTATTTTTTGGTATTTTATGTTCCATAGGGTTTTTTTTTTGGAAATTTTTCACTACTAGGGGTATTTTGCGTATTTTATGTCTCTTACAGACATTTCTGACATTGTATGCTTTTTAGTGGTATTTTGGATATTTTTAATCTAATTATGGGTATTTTCGGTATGTTATGTCCCATTGAGGTACTTTTGATCTAATCAAGTGTATTCTTAGTCTAATTAGGGGTATTTTGGGTAAACTTAAAATTTTTCAAGTGATAAAATTTTAAGTGCAAAAAAAAAAGGGGGGGAGGAACTTGCACCATTTTTAGAGGATCCTAACTACTGAGGATCCTCTATAAGACAGTACAAGTTCCTCTTTTTTTTTGGTGTTCAACATTTTATTACATATTTTAGTATACTAAAATGATAAACACAATTTTCCAAAAATTTTGTAAACAAACAATGCACATACAGCACCAAGTACTAAGAGGTGTGCACACATATGTGTACATACTTAGTACTTGGTACAAAAGGTGTGCATATGTGCACACACAGCACTTAGTACCAAGTGTGTAAGCAAATATGTGCATATATGGCATCAAGTACCAAGTGTATGCACATTTTCACAATAAAATGACCTACATAAAAAATAATAAATTATATAAGGAACTAAAGATACACTAAAACAGATAATTATAAAAATTACCTAACAAAACTAAAATCCAGAAAAACAAAAATCCTATAACAAGAAAAATAACCAGAAATCTCAGAGATATACATATCCAAAGAACACAAAACTACAGAATAAAAATTTCTACAGAATCATAAAAGATGAAGTATGATAAACCGTTAGTTTAGCACACGTACCGATTATTTTCTACAAGATTATTTTTAGTGAGATTGAAGAATAAAATCAACCAAAGCAGATTCACATTTTAGTACATAGTAAAAACATTATTGAAGATTAAAATGAATATACAACCACATACATAAAAAAGAACCAGATAGAGTGAGATATGGCCAAACTAAAACCCAGATAGCCAAATCATACCAAATAACCAAAAAATCGAATCAACAGAACCATATAACCAAAAAATCGAACAAACAGAACCATATAGCCAAAAAATCATACCAACAGAACCATATAGCCAAAATATCGAAGCAACAGAACTATATAGCCAAAAAATCAAACCAACAGAATAAGATAGCCAAAAAAAAAAAAACCCAGAAACCAAGAAATAATCACAAACCCAGATGAACAAATGAAATAATAAAATCCAACAGAACCGAAATATGAAAAAAAAAAAAACAAAAAACAAAAATGGAAACATACCTGGAAAGCCGAAATAGTCAAAAAAAAAAAAAATAGAAGAGAAAAATTATTCCAACAAAAGTCCTAAAAATTAAAAAAAAAATAATAAATTGCCAAAAAATTACATATAAAAAAATTGACAAATTGATAATAAAATCAGAGAAGAGAGAGAGAGAGGGAGAGAGAGAGAACTTACGGCAAGAGGAACACAAAGGGGCCGATCGAGAAACAGCAGGAGGAACACAAAAGAGTCGATCTAGAAACGGAGAGAAAAAGAGAGAATGGCAGAGAGAAAGAAAATATTAGAGAGACACAATCAGAGACGGAGAGAGAGAATATCATAGAGACAATCAGAGAGAGAATATCAGAGACAGTAAGAGAGAGAGCAACGACCGTCTGAGATAGAAAAGGGGAAAGGGGAAGGGTTTCGACCCTTTTATCCCCATACCCTTTGCCAGGGCAAGGGGTTCGAAGATTCCAGATATTCACCCAAAACAACACCGTTTTGGGTGAAATTAACTACACTTATATTTAACTTTTTTAATAATAATTTTTTTTTAACTTTTCCCGACGCAACATATCGGTTGGGAAATATTTCTGCTAACTTTTTGCCATGCAACATTGACTACGCATCGCGAAAGGTTTTTAAATAGGCAGTAATCTTGCCCGCTATTTTTCCATAGTTTTTCGCCATATGCTACACCTTCTCCGTCGGGAAAGATACTCATTACCAACATGTCCACCGTTAGGATATCATGTCAACAATGGATTTTACTTACTAACCTATTACCAACGCTCTCTACATTGGCACGTCAGTATTGATATGTTAAAAGGAATATTTACTAAGCAGTAATAGATAAAGTTATTGTTGACGCCAGAATTTAGTATAACAAGGAGATGGTAAAACGACAATAAAATAAATAAATGACAGAGAACTTTTAAAGTGGTTCAGCCTCTCAATCAAGAGCCTATGTCCATTATAGTCACTATTATTTTCTTATTGCTTTTGATACAAGAGGGTCTAATCTCTTTTTTTTTTTTTAACCTATATCTTGCAATATATAGGTCGAGAGGGTCTCTACAGATAAGGTAACTAAATATTTGGATTTGAATTACATTAATCCCATTAAATCAGGAAATATATAAATCTATGGAGATTTGAACTTAATTTTCTATAACTGCCTATGGATATCTCAGAAATTGACCTATTCGTAGTAAAGGTTCTCGGGATGAGGTGCAGTTCCTTCCCTTGAGTAGGTCTAGATTGCTCAAATCAACTAGCTCTGAACGAGCTGGCCTTTTCTTCGAACATCTAGGAAACAATTCATGCCAATAATGCTAGAGAAACACACAAATTACACACAAAACTCACATACATTGACATAACATATATTTTAAACACCTATACTTTTTGTGTGTGAGTTTTGTGTATAATTTATGTGTGTCCCTAGCATTTACTCAAATTCATGCACAACATGTAAAACCCATTAAATTTGTAAAGGTATTTTGGTCTTTGACCAATTTAATTAAAATTCGAATTATTGAATGAATATGGGCTGATTTATGTCTAGATTCATTGGGGTGATTTTGTAAAGAATTTTCAAAAGGAGGGACTAAAACTTAATTAATTTAGGGTGCAATTGTAATAAATTTTCAAAAATTGGGCCAAATTGTAAATAATGAAAACAATGCTCATTAAACCAGAAACTGACATGTGGCTCTACAGTTTACAAAATTGCTTTTAAATCCTCCCAATTTCCTTCCTTCTTCACCCGAGGTCCCTGAGACCCAAATTCGCCAAACCACCTGCTGACGGGATGAGCCACCACACCGCCGGCTTCTAGGCCTGACGTGCTGCCTCGCACAACTCCCCACCTCGGGCTGAAGCTTTGCTGGCTACTCCCGCCAGCTGTCGCGCCACGATGGCGTCGCTAGGCGCCCGCAAAAGTCATGGCCAATGCGATGTTTTTCGACGATTTAATCGTCATCAGCCATCGTTTCGGCTCATCGCCGGTACGAGCAGACTTGGCTCATCCACGCCGATAAGCCTGACCAATCTCGGCTGGTAACTCCCCGCCGGTGAGTACTCTCTAACTTTAGCCATTTTACAAATATTTTTAGAAAGTGACATTTTTATAATTATTTTGTTAAGTAATTATTTTACCCGAAATAATTATATGTAGTGAAAGAGGGATTAAAATCATGAATAACTACGGTTGTTACGTGTTAAAATGATATCTGGAAGCATATTAATTATCAAATCGAAAAAAATGGACGTTTTTCTAAATATTTTCAAAAAATGGTATTTTCGTAACTTTCGGATTTTTAAACCCATTTAAGGCTCGGGACCTCGAAACTGAATTCCAATTTCGAATTTGGACTCAGTGAGGTCGAGACACGAATTTTAATATAAAATATGACTATGTTTCGAAGTGGCACGAAAATTGAGGCATGTGGCTCGTGAATAGTGCCGTTTTGCGTGCCACGGGCCGGGTCCCACACCAAGACCCACTTTTGACAAATTCTATGTCTAACCTAACATTTTTTAGTGCTCTGAATTCAGTAGTGACCTCCGTTTCTCCATCTGAAGCTCCGGTGGAGAAGTCACTTTTTCAAGTGGACTTACCGGGATCCCCGAAACGGCCGTTCGAATACCCAAGTAACCAACAGGATATTCTTCATGCGTCATTAGCTTGGTATTACTACCATATCAAGGTAGCGATTCAATTACCTGGTTTTATACTTGTTTTGAATTATAATTGTATTATAATTGATTTATGAAACATCATGATTTTATAATGGTTTGATTAATTGTTGAAAATAGTTGGATTATAATCAGATTGGACGGTGTGAATTATTATACATATTTTTATATTGTGATTATGGTATAAAACAGTAGTGTGCTACCCATGTATAGTAAATCCCAGAATAATGCCATGTCGAATTTTTAAAGCATGATTTGATTATTGGATACATGGTTGTTGTGAACTGTTAAATGTTGCACATACCATAGGATCACATATAAGATACATCTTAGGCATTGTAGTATTTAGTGTGCGGCCAGTATCCCTGCCCTCAATGAGAGCCCGTAAACCCGTGTGGGGTTTTTTGATTATCCCTAACTTAGTATGCATAGGCATTCAGTTGCCCCTCTGGTTCGGTAGGCATAGACACATAGGTGTCCCTCCAGTTTTCTGAGATAGGTATTAGGCAGAGAGCCCGTAAACCCGTACGGAATTTTTTGATTTTCCCCAACTTAGTATGCATAGGCATTCAGCTGACCCTCTAGTTTTCTGGAATAGGTATTAGGCAGAGAGTACGTAGTACACATAATACGAGTTACTCTGGTTCGTGATGAAATGATGTGAGCTCATAAGGCAAGTTGATTTATAATATGTACAATCTTGTGATTCTGATTTTAGTTTTTAAATATATGATCATTCTAGATATAAATTATTTTATAAACTTAGTTTATAAATGGATTTTGGAAAAGGTATTAACCATGCAGGCTTGGTAAAATTGCATCCATTCAAAAAGGTAATTGAATTACTACTGAGTATGTGATTGCTCACCCCCCTACTTTTCTACTTTCAGGTGTTTGTCTATTTGAGGTAGTAATCTCGGTGGCCAGACAAGCTGTATAGCTTGTACTTGCTTTCCCACTCCTCTTCCTTGGTGGGTGCCTATACTCTGTTAACTTTCTTTCCCTATTCAATTATTTAGCCAAGATTAGTAAATCTACAAAGTGGATGTGTGAGGATAATTTTATTATTAATTTAAAAACTTAATTCTTTATAATTTATTTTAGACATTGGACTAAAGTTTTCAGTTTAACTTAATTTACCAAAAACTTATGATTTCTCAACGAATATCCAGATGAGATGGATAGAAATTTATTTGAATTTTAACGGTATTTTTCTTAAGTAACTAAATACTAATAAGAGTTTTAATGATTATGGAAATCATAATAATTTTAGGATCAAAACGAAATTATTTAATATCTGATTTCTCCTGAATTTCATAAAACTAATATTTAATTATTCTTTCTTCTAAAATTACTAAAAGTCACGGCTTTGGATTTCCGGTCGTGACATAACAATTATGATGTTCGTTTTAATTAAAAGTTATGTGATGAATCCTCTGCTCTAATAAACTTCTGGATTTCTTATGATTATAATATGTGATAGAATCATAGGTCTATTACAAATATATTGCTATAGTTTTTTACTTTAAAAACTTTAAAGCTTATATTCTTAAAAACAATGTATAATTTGCTCATTGAGATTGCAACATAAGATTTTAATTTCACCATTAAAATAATTAAATTAGGAAAAACGTTTTAAAGGATGAAAACACACTTCTCACTCAGTGTGTGAAACAAAATATTTCCACAAAAATACTAAATTAACATTACTAAGCAACAAAAAATTTGAAATAAAAATGAGTATTTCATTAATTTAGAATTTGTTTGAAGATTATAATCTTTGTTTTGAAACATTGAAGGATAAGAGTAATTTCATGATCAGTTTAAACTATTTTTCCCCCAAAGTTAGATGTTTCATGGTAAAATTAAAACTTTATGTTTCAATCTTAAGGGGTGAAGTGTAATTTTGAAAAATGCAAAGTTGAACTATATGGGATATATTTGTGATTATTCCATAGCATATTTTGTTCTCAAAATGATATATTCTTGAGCAAAGAGAAGCAAACAACAATATATACAATATTGAATCTGAATGTGTTTTTTTTTTTTTTTTGGTTAATCTTTTACGACACACAGGGTTAATACATTAATTATTCTTCTTTGAAGCAAACACATGCAGCTTTCTAATTTTGTTCTTCTAACTTTTAAGCTCAAGAGAGATGTCTTTCTTCTGTCTTATATATATATATATATATATATATGGGTGATGTTTCAATGGAGATTTTTGTTTTTGCTCCATGGATGGGTAAAATTATCAAGTTGAATATGACCTACAATAGCAAGTAATTTCATCTATTTTTGATCAATTAATATTTTATTCAATTATTTTTCTTTTTTTAATTTTAACTTATAAGTTTAATTTTTTAAATTTCATTTAATTTGAACATATTATGCTACTAATATGAATAAGTAATTTTTTTGAGTATATAAATAATTTTAATTTTTTTTTTATATGAGATTTAACGTTAGTTTTTTTTTTTTTATAATGAAAGGGAATATTAGTTTTGAAATTATAAAAAAGAAAGAATATTTTTTTAAGAAAAAATTTTGATAAAAAATTAGTATTTAATAGTTTTATATTAACGGTTAGTTGNATATATATATATATATATATATATATATATATATATATATATATACTTTCTTCTGAAATCAAAAGGAAGAAAAGTTGAAATCAATAATAAATAACATAAAGAATAAAGAATTATGAATGTAAGGATTATATACCACGTCCTTTTGTGTTAACGTACATCAACGAGTTTCATGTCCTCCTTTGCTTATCGGGGAAATATAGGTGGACCTCAATATGAGATTCTCGTGATTTTCTATATTTTTAAATCATTAAAAGAATAGAAAAACAAAATTCATGGAGCAAATGTATATTTATTTATTAGTAGTGTTTATAAAAAGTAAAGAATGATATAAATGCAAATTAGGCTAGAATTAAAAGCCAAAAATAAAATAGTTCAAATAATATACATATATATATATATCTTCTAGCCGAGTTATTAAATGGAGTAATTTTGGTTTATGATCATTTCTCAGTGACTTCCATGAAAGTGGAGTCTCATATTAATAGACACGCTGTCATGGCGTGTCCATTTTGGTGCAAGAAAATGGCGATATAAATTTGTGAAGAAATAAAATATTAACAATAGATGGAGATTATTTTAAGGGTATAATTCAAAGATCAGTTTAAATAATCTCATCGTCCTCATTTTTCGTTCTCAAATAAATATAGGACGTATTAGACCAAACGTGTCATAATACTAACATAATCTAATTTAGGGTTGACAATTTAAGTCACGACACAATAATATGATTCGAAATTAGTGCGAAATTAGTGGGTTTGAAGTTATCTTAAACAAACATGGGTCAAAATAGGTTAAATCCAATTAAATACGATTACACAATAGATTAACCCAGGTCTAAAACAAATTAGCATGTCAAATTTGTACTTTTTGGGTTCGTGTGCTTATTTCGAGTTGGCAGATTAATTTCAAATAACTTGAAATTGACCCATTCTCCGATTTGTTCTTTATACGTATTATTCGGATTGATTTCTTATCTATCAAGCAGCCGCCTTGATTTTAGTCCACTATTTATTCATATCATTCGGGTTTGACTTGCACCCATTTTTCCTGATTCTAACTGGCAATATTTCATGTCAGTTGTCGTGTAATAACTTGAATTACCACCCTTAATAATTGATATGCTCTTACTTTGAGATAAGGTAAAAATTAATGCATTATCTTCTTTTACAATTCCTTTCATTATGGATTAATAAATTTGCCCTTGGTCCCAGATTTTGGTGTTAATTTTGAGTATTCAATCTTTTCTAAAAAAGACAAAAAAATGTTGGCCATGTTTGCTTCACAGCAACCATTTATGTGTTCTGTGTTATTCATTATTAACAGGTAAAAAAATAAATAAAAGAAGTTTTACAATTTTTTAGAGCCTAAGATGATTAGCACTTGCTCGTATATATCATCAATTTGATATACTTTCGTCTAAAATTTGAAAAAAAAATCCTTCTTTATTGAGAGTTATCTATGTTATTTGTTGTCGATACTCTACACCACAAGATAAGATTATTCAAACTAGTATGCCTACATTATTTATAATTATAATTATGAGAATAACCTATGTATTATTATTATTATTATTATAATTATTATTTTGTGAGGACCTATGCATTGTTTCTAAAGTGTTTCATTTGCTGGAAGATGCTTGTTTGTTGTGACTGGGTGAGTAGCTGGAGAGGACATTGTTATGCAACAGTGCAGATTGATGCGTGGATATCAGTACTGAATTAGTTTATTATGCCATTTATGCATATGAAGGTGATTTGAATGCTTTCTTTGTGTGTCTACTTTCTAGGTTTCGAGGCTGTTTGCAGAGTGGTACCGGATCTGTGAACTTCCAGGTGCAAATGATGCAGCTTGTTCACACTATATTTTACAGTTGCATCAAAATAGACATATTTGTTTCCAACTGTACAATTCAAGAGTATTGAAAAAAATATAACTCCGCAACACTAATTAAAATTATTAATATCTTTTTAATCAAATACCAATTGAACTTACTTACTGGACATAGAATGATAATACTACTACATGTATAGTTTGTTAGTTGGTTTTAAATCCCTCTTCGTACTATTATAAATTATTCTATTAAAATTTTAACTAACAAATTATCTGTTCAATTACATTATTTATTTTATTTTAAAAGTGGCTTATTATGTTTCAGTAAGTATTATATCCGATACAACGAGCTCATGTTACTTTGGGTGAAGCAGTCCATTACAGAACCCATTACACTACCAGAATAACTAATTCAAAATGTTGTAAAGCTTGTCAAAAGAAAAAAAGAAATGCCCTGATGTTGAACAATCCAAAGTCCTAATATATGTATCACCATTATCTCACACAAGTTTCAAAAAAGCAATATCAACAAAAATGGTATGAATAATCAGTAATTCCAATCAACTACGACGACACTCCCAAAAAAAAAAAAAAAAAGTTCTCAGAACCCAAAACATGTAACGTCCCAAGTCTCACATCGGGTATGCTTTGGAAAGATCATGGGTATTTAAGTGATGGTCTGTGAGCCCAAAAGTACCTTCAAGCTAGCACTTTTGGGTGAGCCCAGTGGTGTTACATTTGGTATCAGAGCCGACCCAGTCCATATCTGTGTGGGCCTTGGAAGGCTGCCACGGGCCGTAATCGTGGTGAATGTGGACCCCACCCATAGGGGTTATATGTGGGTTATTAAATGTGGACCCCCTAGCGAGGATGCTAGGCCCTTAACGAGGGGAGATTGTACCGCCCCAAGTCCACATCGGGTATGCTCTGGGAAGATCATGGGTATTTAAGTGATGGTCTATGAGCCCAAAAGTACCTTCAAGCTAGCACTTTTGGGTGAGCCCAGTGGTGTTACATAACAACCAATCCAGTTAATAAAGGTGATGGGAAATAACTCCAAATATGATAATAAAGTTCACATTATTGTTGAAGATCAGATTCATTGTCATGACTCACGAATAAATATCCCCACAACTATGACTTTTTTAAATCAGTGTCAATCCTATACTTATCATATACAAACCAAAGACAAACTTAAATCCTTACAATTAGAATCATCCAATATGAGCTAAAAGCAAGAAGAGAAAAAAACAACCACCAAAACTAGAGTGTATTTCTCAAAAGCAAAAAAGAACAATAAAACGGGCAAAGTGGGATACCTCCAGCATCCTTGTTACTAAGCCCTAATTCCTCTTTTGTGTAGATAGTAAGTCCCTCTATGTTTTTCTCGCCCAATTGTGGGACCCGCTTTTATAACGCATGCCACGTGGACGTCCCAGTGGATAGAGAGCGAAACCGGGGACGGTTAGTTGACACGTGGGCAGAAAAACTGTCTGGGAACCACGAATGTGTCACGTGATGACATTTAGGCCCATACTGTCAAGGTGGGACAAGGCAGGGCCCGTCCAGATCTGGGATGGGCCCGG